>UESW01003879.1:1464880-1556871 GCA_900491605.1 Calamus simplicifolius | reverse complement strand
TTCTTCATCTTTTTATAGTTTATTTATCTATATAGATTACTTGACAATAGTAAATTACAAGAGTCCATGGAAATAAGTAAAAGAATATCTATTTATATATTTAACAATCCATAGCATATGAAATAAAATATATCAGTACTGAAATCTTTGTCATCAAATGACATCAACCATTGGAGATTAATGAGCTTTTGAATGGTACCTATAATTTTATTTTCTGTTTAATTCCGTTTAGTCCATGTTTTATTCAGGTTGGTGCCATTGAATTTAAATAACCAGTTTGGTGCCAGAGGCAAGAGGACATCTTAGGAATAAAAATAGGGGCAGGTTATAGTGCATGATATTGTAGCATAAACAAGAGCACTAATGGCCATGGTTATTTAAGGCTTCTTTATCAGGGTTTTATGCTATGATGATTTGCATTTTTGAGTTTCAATAAAAGAATGTATCATTTTTTCTTTTGTGTGAGGGATGGAGAATCATGTGTGAAGCCCTCAGAAGCATGTCCCTATCAAACCAGTCTGAGACCGTTACCTTTCTATTCCATAATTTTTCTTCCCCTTTTTTTTCATTTTTTCATTTTTTTTTTTTTTTTGCTGGTTGATCTTTGATCCTGCATGCAACAACCTAGGTCCCAGGACCTCGACCAAAAAGGCAAGCTTGAAGGTTTTGTTTGGGTTTCTCACCCCATATAAGTATCCATGGTTTTCCTAATGCACGACTAATGTGAGGCTAAACACATGCTCATATGGGTCCCCATATAGCAGCCTAATATAGCCCAACACACGAGAAATTAGCAGCAATCATATAGACTTCCTCAAGGACCAAACTGCAGCAATCAAACAGCTCTTCTTCGTGGACCAAACTGGATTGCTAACAGGTTATCTCCGCCAAACTGATTCAGTGGCGCAGCAGCTTTTCTAATCACTGTCGCAAGTCTCAACAGCCCAGCAATTTTCTAAATAAATCCCACATGCTTTGTGTCACTAACAAGTCTCCAAGTTCCACTGTCAGTTCTTCTATTTCTCTAACTATATGTTTCAGAAGTGAAGATAGTCAGGTCACTAATCCAGTCCTTGGTTTGTCCCCAGTTCCAAAATCTAATCCTGAATTGCAAAGGTCACTTGAGCATAAAAATCCTGTCTGTTCACAAATAGATAGGATTCATTGTCAATCATACGCTCCAGGACACAGCGAAACAAACAAGGCTGATTCCGAATCGTGGCTGCAGCAAATAAACTGTGCAAAAATAGATCCATATCCTATTATTCCTCAAAGAATTTGGTAACCCTCCATGTCTCTGTTCTCAACATTTTTTTCCTTTTTTTTGCTTAAGAGTCCATAGACCAACATTTCTTTCAGCATTTTGCAAGCATGACAGCAGTCATACATGCAGGGTTTTAGGACCTGGCAGGATGTCTAATACGATGGCAAGTCTGGTTGCTATCCCAAGTATTGGGACAACACCATCTTATCATCATCCCAGCATCCCAATCGAGGCATCTTGGGATAACCCCTGACCCAAGTATCGAGACAAGTTGGAACGGCAATGCATTCCATTCTATGGAAAAGCCAAGATAACCCCGTCCCATGAGATTTAAAACTTTGCTCGTATGTTTCATCTTGCATAGAATTTATGTTTTGAATTAATTTTTTAATCCATTTGTTTCATATTTAATGTTAGATTCATTAACTTGTCATCATCAAGGATGGCTAAATTATAACGAACCAAGTAGAAGAGGTCAAATTATACCAACTAGTTCCGTAACTGGTACAGTTCAATGGTTCAGTTCAATATAGGTGATGAATTGTCTTGTATTGGCACAAACCACTCTAAACCATCCGAAACTGCCCTATACCGACTTTGTACCGACCCCAAACAGTACTAAACCACCCCATACTGTATTGAACCATCCGTTTTGGCTTGATATGGGGTAGTTCATGAATTGAGGCCTCCGAGTTCACTTGATCGATACCTACCAATTCAGTATAATATGCCCCATACCAAGCCATATTGATCCAATACGAAAATGATACCAGTCTCCAGTATGACAAACTTTGGTCATCATATTGCATAAGGTTTAGGCTTGCATCATCATAGCATTGTTTGTATTGGTATTGCATTTTAAGCTTCCCTAGGGTTGTCTTGCATCAATCAAATCATTTGATGCAGTTTAGTTATAACAAGGTTCATCTTATGGGAAACCAATATTATTTCAGTACCGGACTGATATAAAATGTATTGCACTAAACCGATGGCATGTCAATCAAGTGGAACAGAAGACCCAACCATGAACTAGCCCGAATTGAGTCAAATCAGGTGGTTCAGTTCAATATGCACACGGGGTCGGTATAAGCGGTTAATCATTTACACCAAACCATCAGGCCAAACCATCCCAATTTCAGGCCTATGCAGTTCGATTCGCCCCAAACCACTTGGTTTGAGATGGTTTGGCTAACCTTAAGTCATAATAATCAAAACAATTTCCATTATGTTAATCTATCTATAATTTATTTTTCCTTTCAATTAATTTGTAACCTTAATCATGGCTCCTTTTCAAATGACCAAGTGAAGTTATACAAAGAAATGATTTCTATGTTAGCTTTTGACCATTATGCTTATTGTTGAGGGGTGAAATCGCCATCGCGTTAATAATTGTGCAAGAGGTTAGGATCAACCCTGAATCTTGGCTCTTACTTGCTGTGCGATGCCTGTTAGAAATGAGTCATCCACCATACCTCGGTCCTAGCCGAGCTATTCGCCGTGTCTTGCCAGCCGAGCTATCCACCATACCTCGGTCCTAGCCGAGCTATTCGCCATACCTCGGTCCTAGCCAAGCTATTCACCATGCCTCGCCAGCCGAGCTATTCACCATGCCTTGCCAGCCGAGTTATCCTTATACCTCGGTCCTGGTCCTAGTTATTCTTATGCCCCGGCCAGGCCCGAGCACTTAAGCGCCTCTGTGGAATCCCGCGCGGGAGAGCTTAAATCCGTAAGATTCCAAACGAAAATCATACCCAAGGGTAACCTAGAGCCCGGGAGCCTACACAATCGCCGAATCTCAAGAATCAACCATCGCTCCCCAGCCGTCGATCCTCTAACCAACAAGAACGAATCTTACTGACATCATAACAAACTGGATTCGAATCCTAACGACTTTCGGACCCACGATGCCTCCAAGGATCAGGTGATCCTCTATAAATACACCGTTCCGACTTCCAGGTATGCGCACTTATTCCACTGGCTCACTCTTATCTACCTCTGCTCTCGCTCGCCATTAATGCTCCGCTCGGAGCTCTCGAAGGGCCACCCTGGAGAGACTCTTCAGTGAGTGCCTTCTCCTATTTGTTGATCGCTGATCTCCGTTGACTTGAACGTCGGAGGGTCTTCCGCGGAGGGCCACCCCCAACGTCTCTCGCGTGAGGACTGTTTGCAGGCTATCCAGGAGGGAGCCCACCTTGAAGCTCGATCACGCCCAAATCGGAGGACAGATTTCAGCAGCACAAATTGGCGCTAGAGGAAGGGCCCTCAAGTCTTATAAACTTGTGATCCAGGAGATAAGGGGTCTCGATCTTGAAGAGACCTCTCCCATGGAAAATCGAAGAAAGGCTTCTTCTGAACCCCGGGACCAGGTCGCTTCCCAAAGACCTGATCCGGTGAGCAATGTAGCGCCGCCACCACCACCAGTTAAGACTCCATCACCACCACGGCCCAGTGACCCAGGACTAGTTTGCCTCACTGGTTCAGCAGGTCCAGGCTCTGGCCCATCTGGTCCAGGGGCGCTTTGAAGCTCCCCGTCTAGCTGCACCTGCTCCGCACCTTCCTGAAGAGAACGCGGCCTCTGTTCATCCAGTGATCTCTTCTTTCTTTCGGCCCGCATGGGGTCGCGGACCCCCTTCGTCATCCTAAGGAGCTGAGCCAGTCCCTAAGGGTCTGTGACAAGGATCTTCCCAGATCTCGGCGGACCATCCCTCCGTTCTCTCTCGTCATGACTTGACACCATCTCAGGATTCTCTCGTCCAGCTCCTCCTGCTATGCCTGAAAGGAGATCCCCGACAACTCCGAGAGATGCGTCAGGAGTTGGATGCCGCCAAGCAAGCCCATCTGCTTCAGCATAAGGCGGAGCAGGGCATTCCCTTTTCAAAGGAAATCATGGAGGAAGTGATTCCCTCCCACGTCAAGTTACCCACCATCGAGCCCTATCATGGATCCTCCGATCCCGACGACCACCTCAGTAGCTTTCGATCGATCATGATGTTCCACGGAGCATCAGATGCGATCCTCTGCCGCGCCTTCCCTTCCACCCTCCGAGGGTCCGCTCGGACCTGGTTTAATGCCTTAAAACCAAGTTCCGTCAATTCATTTGACGAGCTGACCTGCCTCTTCATCAGCCAGTTCGTTAGCAGCCGTCGCCACCGGCGGAGGTCTGACTCTCTCTCTGAGGTTAAGCAGAGAGAGGGGGAAGTCCTTGAAGATATATCTCGGCCGTTTCAATACGACCATGCTGGAGGTGGACCACCTTAATCATGAGGTGGCCATGTTCGCCCTGGCGGGCGGAGTTTTAAAGGAGAGTGACTTTTACCTGGCGTTGGAGGTCAGTTACCCTCCGAACCTCTCCGATATGATGGCCCTGGAGGATAAGTACGCCAGAGTCGAAGAATCGCAGAGAGCTGCCTGCATCGAGCTGACAAGGAAGAATGAGTCCAAGGGCTCGGACAAGCACCGATCTGCCCGCCAGCCGAGCCCACCTCGCCGCCAAAGGGTTCCTCCACCGCCACCAAGGAACCGCACCCGAAGCCCGCTTAGGAGGTTCAACCGGTTCACCCCGCTCACTGCCCCAAGGGCGAAGGTCCTCATGGAGATAGAGCATCACTCCCTCGACCACCTTCTCTCGAGGGAATGCGGCCCGGAGAGACCCCACCAAATATTGCCGCTACCATCGGGACCATGGCCACGACACCGAGGAGTGCTAGCAGCTGAAGAACAAAATTGAGAGGCTCATCCAGCGGGGTAGGCTGGATCAATTCAGGAGAGCGCCCGACCAAGGAACAGGGGTGACCGCCAGCCCGAGCCCAACAGCCTCCTCCTCCGAATCCTTCGGTCGCTGGCCACATCAATGTGATCAAGATGGTTGGTAGTCCGTTGAGCTGGCAAGACAAGAAGATTCAACGCCAAAGAGAGCGCAGACTAATGAGCTCTCCTTCTCCGACAACGACCTCCAGAAGATACAGTTCCCGCATGACGATGCGTTAGTTGTATCTCTCAATCTGAACAATTATGATGTAGACCGAATCCTTATTGATAGTGGGAGCTATGTCAATGTTTTGTATCTCGATGTATTTGTGAAGATGAAATTACTCATGGAGAATCTCCGAGCCGTGGACTCCACCCTAATGGGGTTCACCAGCAATGTTATCACCCCAGAGGGGGTTGTGACCTTGACGGTCCGCGCGGAAACTTGGCCTCGCGTTGCCACTGTTCACACAGATTTTCTGGTGACCAAACTTCGGTCGCCCTACAATGCAATCTTCGGGAGACCTAGCCTGATGTCCCTTGAGCTGCTGTCTCCATCCCGCATCTAGCAATGAAGTTCCCTACAAGATGGGGAGTGGGAGTAGTTCGAGGAAACCAAATTGTAGCTCGGCAATGCTTCATCACCAGCCTTCAATCCAAACTACCCGAGGTTGATGGGCTAGACGCTCGGGAGGACTTTGCCGAGCAACGAGGAGAACCCGTCGAAGAGCTGGAAGAGGTACCGCTGAACGAAGCTCGGCCCGACCAAACCATAAAGATTGGGTCGCTTCTGAAGGAGAAACCCCGGTTGGAGCTGATCGACTTTCTCCGAAGGAATGCTGATGTCTTCG
This sequence comes from Calamus simplicifolius, assembly GCA_900491605.1. Classification (NCBI taxonomy): domain Eukaryota; kingdom Viridiplantae; phylum Streptophyta; class Magnoliopsida; order Arecales; family Arecaceae; genus Calamus; species Calamus simplicifolius. The sequence continues at coordinate 1,551,009 of UESW01003879.1, read as the reverse complement.
CCTGGTCCACTTCTGATATGTCGGGGATCAGTCCGGACGTTCTCGTCCATCGTCTTAATGTGGATGAGATGTTCCGGCCCGTGAAGCAGAAGAAAAGGAGCTTCGCCCTGAGCGACAGAAGGCAATTGAAGAAGAAGTTGACAAGCTCATCAAGGCAAATTTCATTCGGAAGGTAAACTATCCCAACTGGCTGTCAAATGTTGTCATGGTGAAGAAGTCGAACGGTAAATGGCGGATCTGCATCGACTTCACCGACCTCAATAAAGCGTGCCCAAAGGACAACTTTCCTCTCCCTCGGATCGATCAGCTCGTGGATGCTACTTCAGGTCATCGGATGCTGACCTTCATAGACGCATATTCGAGCTACAACCAAATCCGAATGGCGCCCGAGGATGAAGAAAAGACTGCCTTCATAACCGACCGAGGTATTATTGTTACTGTGTCATGCCTTTTGATCTAAAAAATGCAGGTGCTACTTACCAAAGGCTGGTTAATAAGGTCTTCAAGGAGTAAATTGGTCGAAACATGAAGGTATATGACGACATGCTGGTCAAAAGCAAAGAAGCATCCCAGCATATTAAGGATCTCTCTGAGAGCTTCGCGACGCTCCAAAATATTGGATGAAGCTCAACCCAACTAAGTGTGCCTTCGGCATCAATTCTGAGAAGTTTATGGGTTTCATGGTTTCTCAGTGGGGCATTGAGGCCAATCCACAGAAGATTCAAGCCTTCGGCAAATGGCACCCCCAGCGTCTGTCAAAGAGGTCCAGCGCATGACTGCAAGGATCGCGGCCCTCAACCGCTTCGTGGCTCGGTCGGCTGAGAGATGCCTTCCTTTCTTTAAAGCTCTCCGATTAGCCAAGAATTTCCAATGGTTTCCCGAGTGTCAAAATTGTTCGAGGACCTCAAGAGATATCTCGGCTCTCCACCCCTCCTCAGCAGTCCGAATCTGGGGGAAATGTTGTTCTTGTACTTAGCAGTTTCATAAGGCGCAGTTGGCTCAGTGTTGGTTAGAGAAGAGAACAAGACCCAAAAGCCGATTTATTATGTCAGCAAACTGCTACGAGACGCTGAGACAAGATACTCCTGGATCGAGAAGTTGGTTTTGGCCCTGGTAACGTCGGTTCGGAGGCTGCGACCGTATTTCCAGGCGCATTCAGTGACGGTCTTAACCGACCAACCCCTGTCCGGAGACATCAGGGAGAATGGCTAAATGGGCAGTCGAGCTAAGCGAACACGACATCCGATACCAACCTCGCCCGGCCATCAAAGCCCAAGTTCTAGCTGATTTCCTCCTCGAATGTACTATCCCGGAAGATGGCTCCACTCCGGACTCCTTGAGCACCCGAGATCAGACGCCCTGTGGCTTCCATGTTGACAGATCGTCTAATGCCAATGGCTCCGGCGCTGGCTTAGTCCTCACCAGCCCAGAGGGGTGACCTTCGAGTACGGGTTCGCTTCTCCTTCCCAGCCTCCAATAATGAAGCCGAATATGAAGCTCTGCTCACTGGACTCCGAATCGTCCGCAACCTTAAAGTAAAGAAGCTGAATGCCTTTACCGACTCTCAATTGGTAGTCGGTCACATGCGGGGCGAGTTCGAGGCCCGGAGCCGAACATGATTCGGTATCTCCAACAAGTGCAAAGCTTACTTTCCCACTTCTCTGAATTTGAAATCATACAGGTCCCAAGATCCGAGAATGCACACGCCGATCTATTGTCTCGGCTAGCAACAATGGAATCGATGGATTCCGAGCAGAGATTCTGGAAAATCCTAGCATCACGGAGACCGACCAAGTGATGCAGGTCGAGACCGAAGCATCCTGGTTCGACCCCATATTAAAGTATCTTAAGTCGCTCCCAGCTGACCATGCCGCTACTCAAGTGCCTTCGCCCATCCGAAGTTGATTATGCTCTCCGGGAGGTACATAAGGGAATTTGCGGCAACCATCTAGGAAGCCGATCCTTATGCCACAAGGTGCTGCGCCAGGGGTATTATTGGCCCACCATGCAAAAGGATGCCGACGATCTCGTCCGAGCTTGCGACCCTTGTCAGAGGCATTCTAATATCCAAAGGCTCCCCTCTGCCAGTTTGATCCCTATTTCCTCCGCATGGCCCTTTGCAAAGTGGGGTATGGACATCCTTGGCCCTTTTCCCCTCGCAACTGGATAGAGAAAGTTTTTGTTTGTCACCATCGACTACTTCACCAAGTGGGTGGAGGCCGAGGCAATTGCCCAAATAACCGAAGCTCGGGTCAGAGACTTCATGTGGAGATCCATTATTTGTTGCTTTGGCCTCTGCATACCATCATCACTGACAATGGCAAGCAATTTGATAACCCAAAGTTTTGAGGTTTCTACGAGGAGCATGGGATCTGCCACCGCCTTACATCGGTAGGGCATCCGCAAGCCAATGGAGAAGCCGATGTAACTAACTGGACCCTGCTTCAAGGGATCAAGGCTCGGCTTGCCAGAGCCCGAGGCAGATGGGCGGATGAGCTTTATCATGTCTTATGGGCCTACCGCACCACCCAGAGAATCCCCACTAGCAAGACTCCATTCCATATGGCATTCGGCACGGAAGTCGTCATCCCTATGGAGATAGACTCCCTTCCCGTGGGTGAAGAACTACTCGGAGGAGGCTAACGAGCAGCTCCGTACCAATCTCGACCTGGTGAAAGAAATCAGAGAGAAAGCTCGAATCAAGGTAGCTACATATCAGCAAAGAGTGGCTCGCTACCACACCTCTAGAGTCAAAGGAAAATTCTTCGCACCCGGCGATCTTGTCCTCCAGAAAGCATCCATCTTCAAACCATTAGAACAAGGAAAGCTGTCTCCGTACTGGGAAGGCCCCTATCAAGTGGCGGAAGTCATCGGACCTGGCACCTACAAGCTCCAGGATCTGAGCGGGAAATCTATTCCCCGAACGTGGAATTCAGACAACCTCCGCATATATCATCAGTAGAGTACGCTTTCTATAGACTCGCCCCATTAATTCGTGTCGGCATATTGCTTCTATGATTCGTGGCATGGTCACCACGATTACTCCTCCAAAAGTCATAATGAAAAATAGACGCCACTTACCGATTCTCGGCACAACCGAGCTATCCCTTTAAATAGGAAATCTCCGAACCTCGGCTGGGCTGAGCCCTACTCAACAAAGACTTGGTATGTCCAAGCACCCCTAGTATGACTAGGGACCAAGTGATCTCCAAGCCTTCGGTCGGATTCGGGTAGCTTACAAGCCCCGGCAGGACCGAAGGGAGAAAAACTTTGGTCGAATTCGGGCAGCTTACAAGCCCCGGTCGGACCGAAGGACGAAGAAAACTTCGATCGGATTCGGGCAGCTTACAAGCTCCGGCCAGACCGAAGGGCGAAGAAAACTTTGACCGGATTCGGGCAGCTTACAAGCCCCGGCCGAACCAAGTGATGAAGAAAACTTCGGCCGGATTCGGGCAGCTTACAAGCTCCGACCGGACCGAAGGGCGAAGAAAACTTCGACCGGATTCGGGCAGCTTACAAGCCTCGGCCGGACCAAGTGATGAAGAAAACTTCGGTCGGATTCGGGCAGCTTACAAGCCCCAGTCGGACCGAAGGGCGAAGAAAATTTTGACTGGATTCGGGCAGCTTATAAGCCCCGGCCGGCGCCGAAGCGTAAAAGCCTCGGTCAACGATGAAGTGCGTTGCTTATTAAAAGCCTCGGCCAAAGCCGAAGTGCGTTGCTTATTAAAAGCCTCGGCCAAAGCCGAAGTGCATCTCTTAAAAACCTCGGCCAAGACCGAGCGATGAAAATAAACGTTTTGAAGAAAGCAGCAGGCACAAAAGTTACGAAAATTCCTCCTTTCATTCATTATTAGAAAAAGGACAACAAGAAAGGAAAAAAAAAGGTACAAGAGCCCTCACTGGGGCTTATCGTCTTCTCCAGGAGTTGTTGAGCTCCCCCCACGCTGCTAAGCTGACTCGGCAATCTGTCGTTGGAGGGATGCTACTTTCCCCTCCAGTCGGCTATTGGCTCGACGAAGGAGCTCGATTTCTCTCGTAGAAACAGCCAAATATCGCTCAGCCGCCCTTTGAAGTCGTTCGTGGTCTGCGAAGAGTGATGCCAAGACCTCCCCGTCGAAGGTCACCATAGTGCAGCCCCAATGGCGGCCCCCGTGGCCACAACCGCCGCTATCTGGCGCTCCAGCAGATCTCCTTCCATCCTCAGAAGCCATCCCGCTATCCTGAGTTTAGGGAGGTCAACAGGAGATGTGATTAACGACGGCATCCCCCATTCGTATTTAAACTACTACTGGCGAGTATTCCAACCTCGCCCGGGCCATTAATTTTAACTCGCGGAAACTTGCCGCACGTCACCACCTTAATGGGCACTTGCAGGAAACGAAGAGTTCCGCCCCTCATCGAAGAGGATCATTAATAACATTGAGGCGCTCAAGAAGCTTCCTTCTTGGGACTAGACTCCCTCCGATCTGCCGGACCCTTTCGAAGTAAATGTTCTTGAAAGTCTGCCAGACCCCCTTTTTATTGAATGTCCTCGAAAGTCTGCCAGACTTCCTCGAATTAGGCATCCTCGAAAAAAAACGCAGAGAAGAGGAAAAAGTGCATCAGCGACCAACACTGGAGCAACATGACTCGCCCTCTTTGAGAGTGGCCGATTTGCAGGCTTCGGGAGCCCCCTCCATCGCTCGCGTAGCCCCATCCTCTTTGGCCGTCAGCGCCTGAATCTACAATTGCAGTAAGGGCCAAGTAAACTATCAAAAACCCTCGGCAACGTCTAGCGATCTCCGCACCTTGGCAGGGCCAAGTAAAATATGTTGAAGTATAAATAAGCTATAAATAAAATTAGTTAAATATCCCTATAGATTAGGAGAATCTGTTTGAATTTAAATTCCCTAAAATTAAGGGATTTGATTAGATAGATTTCAGATTTAGAATGATTAAGTTTCCTATTCTTATCTGTAATCATTCCCTAAATTAAGGGATTTGATTAGATAGATTTCAGATTTAGAATGATTAAGTTTCCTATTCTTATCTTGTAATCTCCTATATATTTCCTAGGATTGTAAACTGAAGGAAAATGAATAAAAAATTTCAGCCTTCTACATGGTATCAGAGCTCTAGGGTTTTCCGCATTCATCCCTTTGCACGCAGCCTTCATTGCTGCGGCTCCCTTGAGCCTATTTCTCTACATATCCCAGCAGCCTTCATTGCTGCAAGATTTCTTCCATCGACCATGTCAACCTCTGAAACCTCTAGCATCCGTAACCCATCTGAAGAATCCAATTCTGTTCAGAAAATTGGAGATTTACAGAATATTCAAGCATCCTATAGGCTCAGTGGGAAGAATTATCTCAAGTGGTCTCAATTTGTCCGAACATACCTCGAAGACAAGGGGAGGCTCAGCCATCTTCTCGGAAACGGGCCAACAAAGGATGATCCGAAGTTTGAAACCTGGGATGAGAAGGACTCCATGATAATGTCGTGGCTATGGGATTCCATGGAACCCTTGATTAGCGACACATGCATGTTTTTGACAACCGCAAAGGAGATTTGGGACTTTGTTCGTCGCACATATTCAAAGGACCACGATGATGCATAAGTTTATGAGATCAAGGTCAAAACTGCAGCCAATAATGAAGAAATTAAAAAGCTAAGGAGTTTGTTATGATCTCTTGAGAAGCCTTCTGGAGCTTGCTCTTTGACTCTGTCAGGTAAACCTTCTTTTTCTTTTTGTATGAATGCCCAAGTAACAGAAACCGAAAACACCTATACAAACTCTTGGATAATAGACTCCGATGCCACAGACCATATGACCCCTACACCTCAGCATTTCCACACCTATACCCCATGCCCAGGTAACAGGAAAATTGTAGTGGCTAATGGCTCTTTAACCACTGTTGCAGGGTTCGGGGATATATATCACACCCATCCTTATCCTTAAAAATGTCCTCCATGTACCAAAACTATCAGCCACCTCATCTCCATTTATAAGATCACCTATGACCTTACATGTTATGCTGTTTTTTCCTCTTCTTATTGTGTTTTTCAGGATCAGGGATCGGGGAAGAGGATTGGACTTGCTAAGGAAAGTAGCGGCCTTTATATCCTTGAATCTCTCAAACTGTTAAGAATGATTTGTCATTGTCCTTTCTCAGTTCTTCCAATAAAGATGTCATTTGGCTATATCATTTACGCCTAGGTCATCCATCTTTTAGGGTTTTACAAGTTATGTTTCCTCAACTATTCTAAGGATTAGATATTTCTGAGTTTCATTGTGATATTTGTGAGTCATCAAAACATACTCGTGTATCTTTTCCTATTAGCAATAAACACAGTTCTTATTCTTTTCATTTGATCCATAGTGACATATGGGGCCCTTCCAACATACCTAATATTTCTAGGGCTCGATAGTTTGTATCCTTCATTGATGACTGCACTCGAGTTACATGGCTATTCCTCCTCAAACACAAATCTGATGTTAGCTTTGTTATTCCAACATTCCATTCAATGGTTCAGAACCAATTTGGAGTTACCATAAAAAGCTTTAGGATAGATAATGCTAGAGATTACTTTAATCAAGTTCTATCACCTTATTTCCAATCCCAAGATATTATCCATGAATCATCATGTGTCAACATGCCCTAGCAAAATGGGGTAGCTGAAAGGAAAAATGGACATTTGCTCAACACCATTCGAGCCTTACTCTTTCAAGGGAATGTACCCAAGTCTTATTGGGGTGAGGCTGCTCTCACTGCCACATACATGATAAACAGACTTCCCTCCTATGTGCTAAATAATAAGAGTCCTATAGAGACCCTCAATAGCTTCTACCCTCACTTTCGAACCTCAAATGGCCTTATATCTAGGGTATTTGGCAGCACTGTCTTTGTTCATGTTCACAGCCAGCATAGAAACAAACAAGATCCCCGTGCCATCAAATGTGCCTTTCTTGGTTACTTATCCACTCAAAAAGGATACAAGTGTGTTATAACCCTTCATCCAAAAAAACCTACATTTTTGTTGATGTCACATTTATGGAAAATACACCTTTTTTCTCCAAGTCCTCTCTTCAGGGGAAGATTTCCATGTTAGAAGATAGGACTTCTGAGATTTTTGAACCACTTCAAACTTTTGATCTTCCAACCAGCATAGTTGGAAACAAGTCTACTGAATCTGTGTCATCTCCTGTCTCTCTTGACCTAATCAATGCCAGTCACAACCCTACAAGATTCTCTCAGGTGTATTCAAGGAGAAAGGCTGTTCCTGAATTGACACAAGTCCAAGAATATGATCCAAACTCTGGAAATGAAATCAAGGTAAGATCTGACATGTCTTTACAGCTTATTGAGACATCTACTGACCCCATTGAAGACTTAGACATACCCGTAAGATTTGACATGTCTTTACAGCCTATTGAGACACCTACTGACCCCATTGAAGACATACCCATTGCTGTTAGAAAAGGCATAAGAGAATGCACCAAACGACCACTCTATCCATTATCTTACTATGTCTCCCTTAAACGTCTGTCCCAAACTCACCGAAAATTCATTATGAGCCTAAACACCATTGCTATTCCTAACACTGTTACTGAGGCATTGACAAAAAGGGAATGGAGGACTGCAATGTGAGAGGAGATGAGTGCATTAGAAAAGAATAGAACATGGGAGATCGTTGACAAACCAGAAGGAAAAAATATTGTTGGCTGTAAGTGGATTTTCACATTGAAATACAGAGCTGATGGATCCCTTGAGAGATATAAAGCAAGATTGGTAGCTAAAGGGTACACTCAAACCTATGGTTATAATGTTATAATGTTTTAATAGACCATTGTAACATTAGATAACTCATTACTATAGTGGTCATTATCTTTTTAAAAATAATATTATTTAAAAATATTTTTAAAATTTGAATATATAACAACTAAAAAGAATTATAGCAAGCCATATAGCAATCATTTCATGAGATTTAAGATAATGGTCATAATAATAGTTTTAGGCTTTTAAAAAAGGATAAAAACTATCATAATCCTATATTTAGTGTTAGAAAAGTTGTTACAAGGCAAATAATTATTTGCTTTTGTAATGATAATTTAGATAAAAGAAAACCATTTTTTTTTTTTTTTTCAAACTTCAAGTTTACGTATAAGCATTTACATAGGCTACAAGTGGCCTAATCAAGGAAAGATACCGTAGACTTAGTCAAAGAATCATAATAATTTTATAAATCCGAAAGAATTACTTGGTGAATGGGAATTCAAAAAGCTGATGCCAAATAGCTACAGCAAGTATTGGTGATTATTGTTATGAAGATAGTTATGGTCGGAGAGGATCGATTGAAAATTTAGCCCTTTTTTGACTCTCAATTTCATGCAACCGGCTTCATGACTCATACCTGTTTCCAGTTTTATCATGACAAAAATTAGTAATGAACCTAGATAAATAATTTGTATCAGAACCATCTAGAAAAAATAGGAGGCAAAGCTTATGCAATGCCTGTAAAGTCAAGAACTTAACGACATAAAATCTTTACAAAAGTAGGACAGAGCAAAGTAAATCTTAGGTCCTCCTGAAGTAACCTTCATGATCCTTGAGGCTTAAGATTTTCTAAAGCATCAAACAAAAAGTTAGAACACCGCTACTCTAAGAGCATAAGAATCATATATAATAACAGGTTTTTTATATCACTTGTAGAGCTAATCATGGGCAGATGGCCTGATTTACTAGCCCAGCCAGGCTTCGTCACCAGAAATTTGCCTGTGGGACCAGCCCCTGAGCCTACTACAACGTAGAACCGATTTAGAAATCAAGCAGAGTGTGGGAACCTTGCTGTTAAAAAAAGCTCAGTATGGCCCAGTCCAGGAGTCGTTTTTAAACCGGTGTTTTTCGTCCCAGTTTTAGAAGAAAGGGATGGGAAACAAACTTTTTGTAAAATTAGTGTTAAAATGAAAAACAGATTTCAAATGACATTTTTCACTTCCACCTCATCCTTTCCCTCTTCGCCCCGTCAGCAGCATCCCTCGCCGCTTTACCCCAACAGGAAGTGAAATCGCCACTCTCTAAGTGGCGATTTCTAGCGTATTGAATTGCCACTATCTATGACGATTTCTATCTACTGAAATAGCCACTTGAAGCGGCGATTTCAGCGAATTAATTGTTCTATATAGTGAAATTGTTCCGTAATAGTTGCTATAATAGATTTCAGTGAATTAGTTGTTCTATATATATCAATCAATGCCTTCTGCTTTCCATGCCATGCTTTGAAATATGACACCGTATCGTGAAATTGTTCCGCAATAGTTGCTATAATAGCTTCAATATTCATACTTGAATCTTTCTCCACAATGTGTCGAACGGTATAGCTAATAACTCAAGAACTAATATGTTTGTTATCCCGAGTTAAATTACTGAATAAACAAGAGTGCGACCCATCATACCTTGTGATCTCAAAAAATCCATGTTTCTTCGGTTCATCTTTAGTATTAAACAACAATTCTTTAGAAAACTCAGTAATTGATGGATCCCAAAATTAAGAATTGAAGGGTAACCTCTCGGAGTACTAATACATCCGTCAGCATGCAAATTCAACTCATTATAAAATTCTGGTACTTATTCATATGCAAAGGCTTGATGATCATGTACCTGAGTTGAAATAGGTTCTAAATGACTGTATACAGGAATGGAACTAAAGCTAGTGTCATGAACTATATCATCTTCATTTGGCTCTTTATCTGAGTCATCATGTTCAGACCAATAGTCATCATCTGCACTCTCGTCTGACTCCATTCCCTGACTATCAGTGTTGAACTGATTATTTACCACATCATCGCTCTTCACTGCTCGCATAAATCCTTCAATCATTGTGAAATCCACGGGAGTCCTAACCTGTTCCTGTTGCTAGGAGAACTGTCTTGAACTTCCTCCATATGACCAACACTATATAGCTCTGGAACATAATCCTTGAAAACATATAGTTCAATATATCGATATTCTAAAAATTTTGAGGGAAATGTCAACATGTCCTCCACATCGTTGTCGTCCTCAATTGGATGAAGCACGTATTTTTGGTGCAATGTTGGAGATCTCCACATCAATCTAACGATAAATCTTTGTACTGCATTTTTTAGAACAGTTTGTACCCGATCAACCAACGTAGCAAAACGTGTTCCTGTGCTCAATTTTAAATATTTATGCGGAGGTTGATTATAATGTATCCCTTCTTGGTCATGTTTAATTGATCCATCATAATAGAGCAGAACTCTTACAATTTCCATCTACGAAAAGGTGATCAAAATTTATCTCAGATCAGCTACAAACAAACAAAAATTTAAATATGCATATATTTTAGTAGCATTTAGCACATATTAGTTTCCAAGAACCATATGGTACATATTAAGATAAACAAGTCTTTTTAATTATACTCTTTCCAATCTCTAAAACACTTAATTTCCCATGATGATATCATAGCTAAAATTGAAGAAAAAAAAATCATTTTTATTTTTATTTTCCTTTTCTAATTACAACTGGGTTTGTAAACCCCTGAGTTCCTTGTGCCAATATCCTTGTGCATCCAGATGATACAGAAAAGTAAAAATATTTTTTATGTCTATTTATACTCTCATATTTTCATCTCTACACATAGACTAAAAAATACAACAGTTCTATTAAAACCTATTGCCCTAACTTTATGTTTCTAGCAAAATCATAAGATATGGTCTAGTAATTTTAAAGCACCTAAATCATCTCTCAACTTCACTTCAAAAAAAACTCTCGACAACTACACTTCAAAAAATAATATAAAGAAAGGTACATTTATACCAAAAAATAACTCAAGGAAATAAAAAGTCCAAATATAAAATCAAAACTATATTCTAGTTGATAAATCAAAACTATACTACTAAATGTTATTTGATGACCGTTTGTTCCAAATAAAAGTCACAGGAACAATTAAAGAGCATTATTCTTAAATTTAAGTTAAGAAATGCCAAGTTTGAAGAACCGAGGGCATGTGAATCTCTACCTGAAGGAAAAAAAGTCTCGCTGATTGGGCTTGCGAAGAATGGACTAAGGGTGGAGCAATTCGACGAGAGGGAGCTTAAAAGTGCAAAGATGGGTGATGGCGTATCGGGGTCCTGGAAGCCGGGATTGCTTGGGGAGAATGGCTAAACTCTCGCGATTTTTGACAAAAGGAAGTAATGGGCGGGCGAAGGGATTTATGTCAGTCTCATTGGAACATGAGGCTAGGGTTAAGTTAGCAGACAAACCGAAAGTGGCTATTTCTGTTGGGCTGGGTGAAACTAAGAAAATCGCCACTTCAAGTGGCGATTTCTAACTGGGCTCCGCCACGCCAGCGGAAGCTTTCCACCGACGAGGCGAAGCAGAGGAAGAAAGGGAGGGATGAGATGGAAGTAAAAAATGCCATTTCAAATAATATTTTTCACTTCAACACCATTTTTACAAAAAGTTTATTTTTCATCCTTTTCTTCTAAAATCGATACCAAAAGGCATCGGTTTAAAAAACAATTCCCTACTCTAGCCTAGAAGTATATATGCATGTGAGAGCTAATAACGACCCAGGTAGCCTGTATAGCCTAAAAGTTTTGCGGGCTTGAGCACTGGAAGAAAAAATTCAAAATAAATAAATAAATAAATAAAGCTTGATGGGCAGACCTGGCATTAGCTCTGTGAGATTGGGCTGGTCTTGACTTAAAATACAAGCACAATAGCATAGATGAGCTGAGCCAGACTGTGGCATGAACAACAGGCATAACTATACCTGCGTGTAGCCCAAATCAGCCAGGTGTTTAATCAGACCTAATCGCTAGGAAGCTACACGACTCATTTCTTTCAGCCACATTGGTTGCAAAAATCATTCCAACCACATTTGTTCACTAAACATTATATAGCCATACCAATGTAACATATGGAAACCCTCAGGCCAGACTTGATTTGCAGGAGAGCTATAATCCATGCATTGACATAATCAAATTTGAACCAAGGTTTGAACCAGTATATTATACAATTCAGTATGGCATAACAAGAGGTGTAAACATTCTATTTCACAAATAAAAGACACTGGTTCCATCTCAAGTGCGAGCATGCAGCTGCTGAATCTACAAATGAAAACCGCAACAAAGGCCAGCTTGTTGCTTTCTAATTTTTTTTAAAAAAAATAAAATGAAAAAGCATATAGAAACTATAACAATTTTCAATATAACCGGCATATTTTGCCTCAGAATAGAATGTCGTTGCTGCTGTTTGTTTGCTAACTAGTTCGAAATCTTATGGTCTTCAGCAGGCATCCTTCATAGAAATATCCATCATGATGATAAGGGACTTAATTCTAGGAATCCATATTTTGATGGCAGCATGATCATGTATTCACACAGTTCTCCCAAGCACCAAATCTAGAGCTGAAGCTACCTCCCCCAGTTTGCTGAGCGTACTCCTCAATGACTTTGCGGGCACAGGTATTCCATGCTTTTATGGTTTCTCTGAGTGAAAGGGGATGTGGAAGGTCACGGAGGGATAACCTGAACCTTGACAAAGCCTTGCCAGAAAGATCTCCGAACTCCTTGCTATGGGAATACAGGATTGAATAGGAAAAAGTGCAGATCAGGTATACAAGGGAGTGGTGAACTCAAACCCACCAAACATGAAAATCACAAAAAATTCAACTCACCTTGGTTCACTTGATAACGTGTCTAGTAGAATTGGGGAACATTTTGGATAATTGGTAGGAATGAGAAACCTCAGAGGCATAATTGGAGACTGCAAAAACAAAATACTGAATCAATACTAGATAGATCTATGAGGAGTGCACGTATTTATCAACTGCATCTTCGCTATTTAGAGCTCACCATCTGAACTGAAGCAAGCTGCGATTTCAAGTTTGGACACAGAAACACATCACTAAAAGAACATTTGATAACCGTCCCTTCTCTCCCAGCTGCAGCAGCAACCGAATCAGCATCTTTGCATACAGTTATCACTGTACCAATCAGTTTTTGATTTATCTCATTGATCTCTTCCAGTAGAGCATGATTGACCTGCATTGAGGAGAACTTAATGGTCTGTGATAGCTTGGAAAAGGCTCTGAAAATTTGGTGATTCCCAGCAAACCAGCAATTCTTATTGTTTTGTTGGAGATAACAGATTATTTTTATTTCTATAGACAGAAAAGAATGTAGTTTTTTCTATCTGAACACCAGAAAAACAAAACCTTTTAATCTTTTCCGCATATAGGCATAAATCTTTCTTATTTACTTTCCAGATAATCAATTTTCCAGTTAACAAAATAGCTAGAAAACATTTTACTTTTATTCTTTGAATGATCTTATACTGCTTACAACCTCACGTCCTCAGATACTTCCTTTCTATCAAACAGGCCCAAATATATGACCGATGCTCACATAGAGTGGAAACACAATACTAAGACAGTAGCATGATGATATTAGATGACGGACAATGTCTCACTAGTCACTGTTCTTTTAAGGCTTCTGAAAATTTAAGTGCACACTAAGATAGTAGCATCACATCAACTTAAGCATTGCAACTAGTTCCTGATGCTCATTGAATCTATTTCCATTGTGTTTTCTGAGATCCTGTAATATTTGGTAATGAGAAAAGAAATGAACCATTTCAATTTAAGTATGCACTAATAAAATATCAGTTCACACCAACAAGCCCCACCTCTTGAAACCAACCACCGAATGCATTTATTTACGCACTAAAAATTGAAAAAAAAATCCTGCATTTACCTTTTAAACTGTATATGGTTAAGATAAGGTCATCTCCACAGAATTGCATCTTTAGAGATTTGATTATGTTTTGTTGACAATGTCTAATTCAGCAAATTAAACCTCAGATGGCAGTTGCTGGGCTATTTGTTACAAGCCTAGTTAATTATCTTGATTAAGACTGACCTCTCTTAAATTATTTCTGAAACACTTCAATCATTATCTATTTGAGATGCAAGAAAGAAATGTTGTTCTAATTTGGAAAAAAAATGAAAAATTTCTTTAGTAGGGGATGTTTTACTCAAACATTAACCATAACCATCAAGCTTTGTCGCAATATACAGGATGGCTTACTGGATCCTAATTAGCTAAAACAACTTTGCCGCAGCTTTTACTTTCCACGGTCATCCTTAATAGTAAGTTTTTTCAAATCCTTCTTCATGATCGCCATCCATATGACATTATATTTCTTCTATGCTTTTATAATTAAAAGAATTTATACCCATCTTTGTCTCATATCTTCACTGAATATTGCTCATACCATGTCAATTGATTCTCCTATCACTGCCTCTACTTTCTGCAACTCCCATATTCTCTAATATAATCATTTCACGCTCTATGCTTCTTTTTTTAATCACAAATTTATCTTAAAATTCTCACTTCCGCTACATCCACCTCTTTTCATTGATCTTTTTTGGCTGTCCATTATTTAGGTAGATCCATGAAAAATTACAAGCCCTAATTCGTTCTATAAATTAAGCAACCAAGATGTTATTTATCACATAATACCCAGAGGAACCTCTAGATTTCATCCAACCAGCTCTAATTCTGTTTTCTGTGCCTCCATCCATCTCTCCTTATTCCACGTAATTAATTCAAATTAACAAAACCAACCATTTTGGAGCATAATTGAGCCTTCCTTGTAGCAAAGGGGAAGGCTCTATTGTACATGAGAATTTATAATTTAGACATGAACACTGCAGATTTAAAGGTATGCTTGCATTAATACTAGAAAGCATTTAGTGAGGCTACACAAGAAAATAAATTGGATAAAACATACCTCAACCTTTTGCCTCTTGAAACTAGATGTTGCAATTGATTCAGGTTCAGATATGTTATGCTTGTGCAATTGCATGAAGCTATCACTCAGACTGCTATCTGATGGCATGACATGCAAGGGCATTGCAATTATATTACGGTTCCTTATTTCTGTCATATTATTTCCATCTTGTGGCATGAGTCCTTGAGCTTGCAAATGGCTCCTTGTCAAGGCAGCTAAATCTTCACCAATAGCAGCAATGGAACCATTGCCAGGTGTTGAGCTTGCTATTCCATCAATCATGCTGACAACAGAGCGCAAATCATTAACACAAGAGCTCAGCTGTCCTGATGGTAATGATTGTACCTGAAAGAATTCAATAACAATGAAGTTTTCATACTTCTTAAAACTCATAAAGCATACTGCAATATGAATGCTAAAACATTAGTAGCTGGCTGCTTATCTCAACATGTTTTGCAACAAGAGACCCATTTTTCACTTTCCACAGAGAAAACATTTGCAACTCATAAGGCAATACATTTAAGCAAGTTGATAAATATTGATGCAAGGGTAGCAACAATATAGATTCTGGACCAGAAAGATGATAAATAGTCCTGAATAACAAATATACCTTCTTGACTCACTGCAGCCCTACCATGTCAAAAGTCTATATAACAAAATAGTCTTGATAAGCTAAACAACCTACATTATTCGCAAGTGGTTGAAACTTTTGACCAACCCTATATCATTTGCAAATAGTTGAAAGTTTTTGGCCAACATAATTTCATCTTGCGCATATGTAATGCACAAAAAGATGTATATAACAGGCCTTTAAATACAACTAATCAGTTCCAAGAATTTATTAGAAAACATTTGATAGATGAAACACCCATCCGAGTATCTAGACATTCATTTGAATATCTCAATAGCTCTTTTGGGGATTAATAGGTGGTAAACTAACAAAATCATATAATCTAACAATTGGAGGAAAAGATAAGGACTTGCACTGTTGTTCTCATCAGATTATGCTATAGTTGCAAGCAAATCTATGATTCATTTTATTAAATTCATGACTAATAACTATTTGGAATAAGATTCTGGCAAGTCAAATCTCTAATAAATTTACCAACTTGAAAATTTTGTGGAAAAGAACAATTGTACCAACTACAATAGGCCAACTGCATATTTAACTAGCTCACACCAGTTCAAGCAAAACTGAAGCTGTTCCGTAGTTTATAACTAGTACTTTCTACAATTTTAAGGAAAAGAAGGGAGATGAAGAAGTATTAAGAGAAAAATGGAAGAGCATCATAAAAGAGTAAAAATTAAGAGATATTTGAAATTCAAGTTTGAACCAATGAGGTAATTAAAACACACATTTTTGGAATTAAGAAAATTTCTTTGACCTAAGCTAATATGATTTTTTTTCAAAGAGTGAGACTGCGATTCTCTTACAGGACCTCCAATCATGATAAGACGTTGCATGGATGATTTAAGAGTGAAAAAATATTGACTGGCACTTACAATTTGACTGTTCCAGCCAAGATCATCAGTCTATTCAATTAATGATCCCATGAATACTTTACCATGGAATTAAAAAGAGCTTCAAGAGAAACAAGTATATATATGGGAAATGACAACATCAATAACATTGTGAAAACATTGTTTTTGCAGATAGAATGCATGTTTAAAATTTTAAATAACTTAAGATACAGGGGGTGTGCATGAAATTTCACATTAAATCATATCAAAAAAAGACATGTGTCATATTCCATTCAGCAAGTAGCTCCACACTGATTAGATGTTAAAATGTCAATTAAAATAATGAAAATACAAAAATCTAACCTTTACAATGTGCAATACAGCAAAATCCTCATAATAAACAATTCCTTAGTTTTAGCTATTGCATATATTGAGAATTAATATTAGAGTTCCATTCATGTAAAAATTAAACCAAAAAAGATTTAATAGCTTTTCTTGATTATTTACAAAGTTGATACAAATTTGTATCAAGACCAATACATAAAAGCGCTTTAGAAAAGTAGACTGACCGCTTTGATTAAGCGTGCTAGAGGCTGTTCTTTGACACTTGACTTGCCTTGAGTCGATGCGGATACAACATTGACCCCACTTCCATCTGGATTCATAATTTCTTCAAGCAATAGTGAGGATGAATTCCCAGGTGTAGAGATAGAAACAGAATGGCTTTGAGGTGAAGAAAGAGCTGCTTCTTGATGCGCAATAACTACAGCACTTGATAATGATGAAATACCTAGACGTTTTTCAGAATCTGCAAGTATTGGAGAGGCAGTTTTGGGAATGGAAGGAGATGAACTAAAGGTGCGTTTTCAGACTGTAAAGATGTTGGTGCTTTTGGAAGATATGATGATGATGATAGAGTGTTCTGATCAAGTTGATGAGAAGAATGCTGGGAAAATTGAAATGAAGCAGCATCGAGTTTTTCTGGAGAAGAAATTGGAAAAGAGCCACATATCCTCGGTTGTTGATGAGAATAATTATGGTGCTGAGCTGCAGAGTAATGCTGTTGATATAGTCCTGATTCGATGCCAAAGTCTTGCCTCCCCTTCAACTCATTTACATCACTATTTTGATGCTGTGGCATTTGAAGTAGCGGTAACTTTGTCACTTGAAGTTGCTTTTGTTGTTGGTGCAACTGCATGGGTGGTGACTGCTGAATCAGCTGCTGTTTTTGTTGATGATGCATCAGTTCTTGGACCTGGTGCTGTTGAAATTGCTGTTTCATTTGCTCAGTCTGACATAGATGTTGCTGCACTTCCTGTTGCTGCTGCTTTAGATGTGGCTGTTCAGAATCACTAGTGCTAGTCTGTGAAGATCCAATGCCACCCTGGTGGATGGAACCCACAGTTTCCTGTTGCATTGAGTTCAAAAATTCTTGCTGAGTTGGATCGAAGCTAGGAGATGGCTGCATTGTATTTGACATGTTCAGCTGTGTTGTAACATTAATAGGTGCTGATAAAGGCACAGATCCATGTTGTGTGCTTGGTACAACAGCTGAATGCATTGATGCTACTGGTTGTCGTGAATTTATCTGTTGCACCTGGTTTACACGATTCTCATTCTGCTGCAGCTCAGAAGCTTGAGATGGTGGATGCTGTGGGACAGACTGAGAGTGTCCCTGAGGCTGAGAAGGAACACTTGATTTATTGTTATTTGAATTTATGAAACTTTTCATATACTTCTGAAGAAGAGGAAACTTCCTCTTCAGATCAGAATTAATATTGCTCTTAGATATCTGCAAAAGATGCAATACAGTCTCCAATACAGACTTGTAAAGTTTCATTTTTTCATACTGTGCTGACCGCTTTGTTGCTGGATCAACACCTTCATCCTGTAGAATAGAGAAAAAGGGGGCAGGGGGGTAGCTTAGCAGAAGAAAACTAGATTTTCAAACATTTCCTCTATTTAATTTCTAGGAAAACTTTTATGTTTTATGGGTTGAAAGAAAATACGTGTAACTCTTGGATCTTCTGAGCAACCTTTCCATTGAGTTCATTGAGATTTGCAGAGTACTTCTTCCAGGACATTATCTGCAGTTACACATAACCATCAAAATTTAGAGAGTGCAGTTTACATAACTTTTACGACCACTGAGAGGGATCAATTAGCAGGCAGGATGTGCTGCAAAGTTAACAAGCAACTGATACATACATTTTGCCATTTAGTAAACTGAGTGTTTCTTCAGCTTCAATAGTCTGCTAGTAAAATGCAGTGGTGAAAACTGCAAGTTTACTTCTTATGCCATTTTTATTTTCAAGAAATGACCAAATCTTATGGGACATGCCTATTCTCTTGAAAGGGTAACTTTTGGTCTATCTATCACTGCGATGAATTTTCATTTATTTAAATGAGTAGCATACAAAACCAAAAAAGAGAAAAAATTAATGGAAATTATCACTCTGCTTAGTATCTCTCCAAAGCTTATCATTAAATCTCCATGTTAGAGGTTTCCATTAATAAAATTTCTTCATCTGACATTTGTATCATCCCCCTAATAAAGACATTTTTGTTGTTTATTTAAATAAATAACATCCAAAACACAAAAAGCATATCAATTGAAAATACAACTCTTTGTGCAATATCTTTCCATAATTTATCATTAAACCTCCATGTTTGAGGCTTCCATTAATCAAATTTTTTCCATCTAACAGTTGCATCATCCTCCCTATAAAGACCTTTGCTGTGATCCTTTCAGTGCTTCATATGCTCTATATCTAAGTTAGCCAACAAGTGCATGGAGGTTTGATTTGGAACGATGGTGTTGGATGTGTGAATGTGGTCTTACTAAGAGGGGCATGGGTTGAAGTATAAAGCTGGATAAAACAAAAGGGAGGAGATTAAGTGGATAGAGGCTATCTTAATAAGAAAACATAGCTAGTGGTATTCAATGGCACCAGACGAGTCTGGTATTGTGAATTTACAGTAAAACAAAGCTGATGTTTATGTAAAATGCGGCTGAATAAATTTGGTGGAGATTGCAAAAGATAACAATAAGTTGAACTAAGAATTGGCACCACATGGGGGTACAAAAAGAAAAAAATTTATAGTTTCTATGGAACATCATGACAGAAGACATGCAGAGAAGTTCTGCAAAAGTTGAAACAAATCATCATTGAAAAATCTTTGCCCCAACTAAACCATCTCAAGTCTTCTTTAATATACTCTACACCATCAGGATGTTACTATATACCTCAATGTCTGGTGTCTCATGGTATACTTCAATTTTGCAGTCTGATTAACTAAAACATGGAAAATAAATGGAAAAGTAGTTTGCAGTTCCTAGCTTTTACTTTGATGTCAAACAAAATTTAGCATGGTCATCACATGTGATCTGTGGTACAAGAAAACCATAAGAAAGACAATGAACAGCCCTAGATTGCCTTGATCAACAATAAGGTTGTTTGGAACAGTCTGGCATGGGTTACGAGGAAGGTTCAAAGCACAGAGAATTGATATCCTACCTACCAAGGGTGGGCAAGATACAGTCCATATCAAGGATTGTGCTGGTAAAGGGTATCATGGGCATGCATAGGTATGCCCCAAAGAGTCTCAATAAGGCTTTCTTTGGCCTCCAAAGTCTGGTTCCAGGTTTTCTATCATGTTTTTTTGACTAAATGCTATGATTGCAAGAAAAAATGGAAATATCAAGATAAATAAGTCAAAGTTTTTAATGCATTTATATTATCATTTAATAATAATAGCACTTGCAGTCCAAAATTATTCAAATGATCAATACAATCATCAATGCTCATATACTGAGCACTAATTTATTTATACATATTTTTATCATTTTGTTTAATTTTCAAAATTTTTAACAAGGCTTAAAGTGCAAGCTCATTGCATACACTTTCTTAGAGTGCCCCACTAGTTTTTTGGGCATCAATTTATCTTCTCCTTTTCTTGTATTTAACAACATTTTAAAGCATAAATATATTTTTAATTAACAAAAATAGATAACATACAGAAAAAGTTATGAAAACTGAACTACCTTTATCAACATGGTATATGTAAGTATCTAAATACAACACCTATTTTTTGGCATATTAAAATTTTGAACATTTTTATCAGCAATTAATCTATATAAAAATTTTAAAAATTCAGAGCAACTACATAGTTTGGTCCCATGTGCATAACACCAAAAAAAAAAAACCTGGGGTAGGTACTTCAACTAGATTGATTTGAAATTTATGATAGCATTAGAGGCCTTGGCTTGGTTGGAACTTGAGCAAGCCTGAATTGTATTAAACGTGAATTAAATTTTGGTAGCAAGTATGCATCATTAATACAAACATAGTAACTTCTAGAAAAGACTACCCAACAATATATTCTAAAATCATCCTAAATAAACACAACTTACAAGGGTTGTTTTCGAATTTACATGAATCTAGGTATGGGTTTTGGAGACAAACTGAAAACCCCCAACATTTGTTAAACTTGATTTGCATTCATGCTCTAGAACATGCATCTGATAATTAAATGATATTTAATCTTTGTTTGATTAGTGACAAATTGATCTTCAAATTATTAATGAAGTTTAAAAAATGTATATGGAAGGATGTTACCTAGCTAGCACAAATTTCTAGCTCAAAAAACTTTCAAATGGTTGATCGAATGTGAAAATCCCTAAAGTAACTTGTCAGCTTTTTTCCTTATTTCCACCTTCAAATAATGGAAAACAAGAGAGGACACCTTTTAAACCACTTGTCGAGCAATTCCTAGGCATGTCGCTCTTCATAAGAGTGGTTTGAGGCCCATTTGGGTGAACCAACCTTAATTCAACCTCAAACCACTCCGTCCACCCTCACTTTAAACATTACAGGGATGGTTCAAGTGGGTTTCAGTGGAAAGAACTTCATAAAGGAGGTGCATGCTAAACTACTCGATATATCAAAATTTGATCACGAGGCAAAGCATGCATCAACTTGTACTTTTATTTATTGGCATATGTTAGTGCATATCCTAACAATACACATTAATATTTGTTGGCATAATGTTATATAACCCCAACTTGTTGATATGGTACATACCAAGGTCTACAAAGTTGGTAGCAAGGCCCAACTGGTATATTACTAATTCAGTATGGTTTAGCTCAGTACGGTACATACCTCATACCAAGATAGGATGCTAGACTTTTTTTTCTAGCAACAACACAATACCGGATGGTACAAATTGGTTTGGACCAGTTCGGTTCATATTGAATTAAAATTCAGTGCCATATTGGTCGGTATGACAAACCTTGGTACATACAATAAAGAGTGGTATAATATCAACAAGGACTTCAATCTATGGATTGGTTTGAGACTATTAGTCATAAAAGCCGAAAGTTGTCCACCCTTGGAAGCTCTCTCTTTGTAGTATTTAAAACTTATATTATTCATGAAAAATAAAGATGACTATGTGTGCATGTTAAACATAATACATAATGTTATTTCTATGACTTGAGGTTCTAAACTGCACATGTTAAATTGCAATAAAAAATACCTGACTAGAAATGACTGATAATTCCATGTTTTTGTAGATTAGCCAAAAAATATGTTTATTTGTTCACAACATATATCTTCACAAGTATAGAGCAAGGAAAATTGGTCTATTGAAAAAAAAGTGCAATTTTCCATGCCAAGTGTTGGCATGATAGAGGCTGATGTGCATAACATGCCAGCAGATGCACAATAATTGATATTTAATTCTTGGCTAGTATTGACTAGAAGTCAGCTCCAAAAATTATGCATTTGCTTTTGGTCATTAAAAAAATTAACAAGAACAGGCATAAGTCAAATTATGGATATTCTCTACTAATTGATGACACAGGAATATGGTTAATATTAAATGAAGAAAAAGGATTTATAGAAAAAGAATATGAAATTCAGTTTTGCCACAAGAATGTACTTGACATTGAGAGAATATCCAGAACTTAAGAAAGCTATGGATAGATAGACTGCAATGTTTATTTATGCATTAGGGAAGTAAATCAATACCTCTATCAAATTAGAGTAGGCAGAGATATCTATATGTACAGTTCGAGTTGTCTTGAGAAATCAATTTTTTATTAGAAGTGAATTAGACATAAAAAACAGATGATCAGCTATGTTTGACCAAGTTTGTTAAATGTGTGGAAAAGATATAAATGCTAAATTGAACACTGATCCACCAAAAATGGACAGAGTCAGGAAGAAAACTCAATACAAAACTTACAAGGGAAGGAATAGAAGATAAAATACGAGGAAACTAGTTGCAATGGCCAGTTTACAGGAAGCAGACATAGTCAATCAAACCAGGATTTTAAGAGCTTGTCTGTACCGGTCCATAACAAGCACGTTATGTTGAACTAGTGAGGATTCAGCTCCTAGGACAGCTCCAATATCCCAGTATAATATCAACCAGGTGAAACCTGGTAGATACCACTTGGGGCCAGTCATGCAGACGGGTACATGCCCAGACTGCCTGGTATCAGTCAGTACCAAGTCAAAACACAGCAATGCTTCTTTTTTGTTTGTTTGTTGTTTGTTGGTTGTCGTAAGTTTTGAACAGGAATATAGAGAGGGAGTGGGAAAGAGCAGAATAGCACAATTATGGTATCTTAGTGCAGTATCAGGACACCAAAACAAGACCATGTGCCAATAAGCTTCTGCAACAATATCACACCAACCTGGTTCCTAAACAATGCCAACACTGAGACCAGGCACCATAAAGTTTAAACCATTTACATATGTACATGTAAGATAATGCAAAGCCAAAAGAGAATTGGGATAGAAGCAAGGTTTCAACTTTCAATTGTATTATACCATATCGGTCTTGTATCAAACTGTATTAAACTGTATTGACTTAGGGCTGTCATCTGGTTCAGTGAACGAACCATGAGTGCATACAAGGAATATAGAACATCTTGACCGCAATGATACATGAACAGCGTGAAAGTGTAACATGATGGAAGATAGAATTGTGGATTGGTAAAATTTACTAAATATTTAGCTTATGTAGCAAGAATGAGGACAAAGTTATTAGTAAGCACCATTAAATAAATAAATAAATACTTCAATTTTATTAACATGTGAACTCATAGTTCTTTCATATAAAGTGATCATTAATGACTGGCATACCAAAAGCTCCATCCGTTGTAAGTGGCCATAGAACAAGCTAATTGCTTTGTGAGACACTAGAAAGCAAATAACCAATACAAAAAATGAAAGAACAAGGTTTCTTCAACTTGGCAAGGACATGCAAAGGGATACTTGGTGATTGAAATTTTAAACAATTGTGATAAGGCCATCAACTCTATCAAATGCATCAGAATGGAAGTTATCTCCTAAGAAAAAAGAAAATTTGTACAGTTAAGTTTGGCCATGTTGGTACCAAACCCTACCCCCATTCCAATACCACACTGATATAGTGCCAATAGGCCTAGTACGTAGCTTAGTTCAGCCCACCAAGAATTGGTACATACCCTGTTCTGAATGATAGTTGGATACCGATATGGTACGATACACCTAATACAAGGTGGGCACTGATACGATACACCATGCTTAACATATAATGAATAAAAGAATTACACGAAGAGAAAGTTGTGATAAGTCACCTCTTGATGGATTTCCTCTTGCCAATCAACTACACCTGCATTTCCTATTTGTGTTGTGGAATCCACTGATGCTGTTAATTTTTTTTTTAAAAAAAGAAAAACATTTATCTGTAAGAAATAAGCATTCGGCAAGTAGGATCCATTTTGGAGGAAAACCAAAGGCTATTAAGATATAGGCATATAAAGAAGTTATATAACAAGAGTGCTATCAACATTTAAATCACATAATTCAACTTAGTTAAACAATAAAGAAACATATATGAACCGATACATTGTAAAGACATCCAAAATATCATTGTGTGATGATGCACATGGAAAATTATATGATTCAATAAGTAGAATGAATCCTAATCTATACAGCTTGTAGGATTAAACAATTCTCTGAATAAGCCTTCTACTTTATTGACTGGCAGATGTAAATTCTGGCATACCATAAGATAAGAGAATTTAGCATGAAGTTGAAAACTCATTCTATCACAACCTTACTATTTTTAAAAAAAATCCTAAACTAAAGAAATTTTAAATTAGGATGCCCATTAAAGAAATTTCTGAGGGTTCATAAGTATTAAAAAGGATAGTAATAATTTGGTGTTTGAAAGAAATTGTGCATCAATGTCATTGCAAAAGCTTCAGGTCTAGATGCCATACACAAACTTCTATGTAGGTGAATGATCTACCACCAGCATTGCTCATGGGCACACATAAATATATTCTAAGAGTATTATGTGATTGATACGTACTGAGGACTAAGATACTGGGTTACACCCTGTAGTGGCCTGTACCATAACAAGAATTCAATACCTCGGGTCCCCTTAGGACTGATGCCAAGACAAATGGACCTAAACCACTTTAAACTGCTCTCAACCAGCTTCTAACAAACCTTGTATCACTTGACACTAATAGGCACGAGTTTGAAGGTTTTTTTCACAAATTTTGCTTATTTTTCCTTGGCACAGATACAAACAATGACAAATCTCAATGCACTCCTATCAAACCAGCCAGTAATCAATAAGAATCTATAAATGGTCTTAAAAAACCTTGAACTGCACGTGGTCAAATACAATGTTTAATAAGAACAAATCTACCTTAAATCTGGCACTATACCAAAATTTCTATGAGAGACATCTGATCCTAGGTCTTCTCCAAGGCTATGGCAGTGGTAGAACCAATATTTTATTGAAGGGGGCAACAACAAAACCATGTTAATCATAAAAGATCATGAATTGAGAAAAGATGCAAATTTTCAAGAGTCAGTATGAATAGCACATCAGATAAAAAAATTATTATTATAGTTTTGATGAGATTCCAACTGTAAAAAATCTCCCAAGCTTTACAGCATGGATACATATATGATATGGCACATTATGTACAAACTAATGAGGCAATCTAAAAAATAAATAAAATACGAAAGCTAAGCTAACTAAATAAAATGGTTATCTACATATATATAAACAGAAGAACTCAGATTAAAAAGGGTTATCATAAAAATAACTTATACTATGTAGAATAAGATCAACATCCATAAACTCCATCATTCAGTCATTATTGAATTTCATAGACCAAAATAAATTCTCCACACAACAATAACAACAAGGGAATCTAAAATGCCCATCCATTATTGAAACATCAACATCCAACAAAAGGAGGGGGAAAAACTACTTATCACCCCTTGTGGTATTGAAGAAGTATCACAGGTCTAACCATAAACATATGGAGCCCTTTTCTCAATTTTACAAAATAGAATACATAAGTACTCATCAAATGTCATAATAGCTGTATCCAGCAATTATAGGCATTCAATAAATATATTCAGTATGGACTATGGGCCATCTGAAGATCTTGTCTTACCATTTCCCTACTAGTCTTAGAGGTCTTCAAAGGAAACAATTGTGTATCTTTGTTTTCAGTTGTTACAAGTATTCTTAGAAAAATAAAGATTAAAACTTTGTAAATTAAAGAAAATAAAGATAAGTCCATATGCACCTAAGCTATTAAGAAGACAACCGACATTCCACTTTTATTCTTCTCTTCCTTTATTTCCCCCTATCATCCATCTCCTTCCTCTCCCTCCATTGCTTCTCCATTCTTTCACAATTCTAGAAAGATCTATAATTCAATGGGTATTGAAAAGGGGGATGCATGATCGAGGTTAAGCTAGTATGACAATAAATTTAGTTGATCATAATCAACCACAAGGGATTGGATGATGATGATTGAATTAATAAAGTTCTTGCTTCTCATTATAAAAAATCCACCTTACATCCTTTGTAGAATGACAAAAATGATCCCACGATTCTAAGTAGGCAATCTTATCCAAAAACCTTGGCTAGATTTGATTAACAAGAAAATTTTAAAGGATAGGAGGCAAAGCATCATATATTAATTATCGAATTAAAATCCACATTGTAAAGGGTGCAATGGCACCCTAGATCCCTCCTTCCTCACCCCTCCTGATGCCTGCATGAAGAGATGGAGCTACTCCTTGTGCATTCTTCACACTTTCCCTAAAGCCTCATTCTTATGATGAACATTAAACAATCAATAAGAAATTATCAATGTTCAATATTAATGAAAAATCATGATCAAAATCTAAAGCATGACCTAGATGTCATTTGCTACCAAAGAATTTTATAAAGAGGTGCTTCCTCGCTTTTACCTCTGATTCCACTCATGCAATTGTTTCAACTCCGCACAACCAAAGATAAATCACATGTTTTCATTCCGTATTCATATTTCAGAAAAGTTTTTGCTGCAAAGGGAAAGAAGATTCTAAGCAGATAAGACTTATTAGAAGAAGCAATAGAACCAGAAGCATTTGAAGTAGGTGGCTCATATTTGTTATCAGGACTAACAACATGAGTTTAGAAAAACAAAAGATCAGACTTGAGAAAAGAGAGATAGTGGGGTTCTCCTAAGTCATTAGACTTGTGGATATTCCTCCCATATGATAATATCCTATCTAGAACAGTTGAGGACATTGGACATCAAGTGCACCCAGAATGATAATTGAGAATAACCTTCAGCAAATAAATGGGAACAAACTTAAGGACTTGTAAAACTATCCAACCGACAATGTACTGGTCAAACGAGCCAGGAGGCCCCAACCCATGAACCACCTTATACTAAGCCGAATCTGGCTGTTTGGCTCACTGCAGGATGGTTTGGCTGTTTGGCTCAATCCAGGATGGTTTGGCATGGTACAAAGGTGGTATAGGTCCTGCACCATTTTGAAATGGTGAACCGTACAGATTCCATGCTAGTACGATTCAATATGCTCCGTACCGAGTGATATAGTATAGTCTAACATACCTTGGATATCCATAAAAATACAAGGCCTTACCGACCCGAACTACCAAATGAAAGACATATTGAACCACCTAGTTCAGGATGCATCAAACTGAACCAAAGCAATATCGAGCTAGTTTGGCTGTTTGGGTTGGTAAAGGGTACAATTCATAGTGATTTAACCGCACTTGAGATTACATCACCCAAACTTAGGGAAAATGTTTCTATAAAGATAGGTCTACCACAGCAAAGGACTGATCAACCTATCTTTACATTGTCGGAAACCTTATATAGCATTGATCAACCGCTCTCAAGCTTAGTCGACCGGTCTTAAGCTAAAAGGTTTCCATTAAGATAAGTTGACTACAATAGAGGCTTGGTTGACCTATCTTTATCGTTCTAGGCTGATACAATCTTATTTTGTCAAGGTAATCATTGAAGGCTTCACAAAATACTACTTCTCAATTCTACAGGAACCTAAAATTGAGATGGGTAGGCTATGTTTACATTCAAATGTAATTTATATTGCATGATAGAAACAATTGCTGTCCATTGTCAAACTTTAAACTAATATGGTCCAAAGTAGGAAGATTACACACACTGAATCAACTAATACTGAGATGGGTAGGCTACATTTACTAACACGCAAAGACCAGCTCAAGACCCAGGTCTGATGTTGGATGGGATGCTGGGACCATCGAAGAAGTGGATCAGTTGCAAAGAAGTGGTCAAATTTGTAGTTGAACAAAAAGAAGCACCTCAAGGCTGAGTTGGAAGGGGATGGGGAGCGACAGTTGGAGTTAAGATAGACGAAGTGATGACAAGAGAGAATCTTTCACAGAGGGTAGCAAAAGAAAAACACCTTGGTTGAATTATTGGGCCGTAGGAAACTCCATTTCTCATATCTATGATCAAATTATGATTTTTGTACCGATACAGTAATCATCTTTCCCTTGGAATTCACATTCCCATTGACCCGCACTGAACTTCTTAATCCTTTTTTTTGGGGGGTGGGGGAGGAGTCAAATAAATAGATTTTTTTTATTGAGTGGTTGTGGGACACTTTTCCATGGGAATGGAGTGCCAACCAAATGGAATCTTAGAGTTTAAACAAGAGAAATGCTTAATTACAATAAATTGTATTTTTTAACTTACTGGTGATTGGAAAGAGCCCGGGGGGGGGGGGGGGGGGGGGGAGGAGGGAGAGGGGAGAGGGGGGATAATTTTCAAACATGTAAGCTCACATATGTAAGCATCCAAAGTAGGTACAATGGTACAAGAAATGCATTCAAATAGGTCAAGGCATCAAATAAATATATAATTCCTACCATGGAAAAGAAGAAATAATGTATCGAAATTATAAAGCTGTAATAGTAAAACAAAACTTGTGCATAGAGCAAATATGTAATAAGCAATTGACATGATAATACATCACATCCTGTTTCAAAAATTTTGAATCTCATCACAAACTTATGCAGTGAATCGAGAAATGGGGAAAACAGCATGATTGCATGAAGTACTGGTATATTCTAGAAGACATTTCACATGAGAAATCAAGAGTTACTATGATTCACAAGAAATGAACAATATCTATAAAAGGATGGATAAAGAGTAGAAAGCAGAATAAACTGTGGAAGGTTTGCAAAAACATAAAGAGCATCTAGGACAACATTTAAACAAAACTATTTACTCTCCCACTTACCACCAGATGTTGCCTCTGGAAGCCCTCCTTGTGACTGAATGTATGATCTCTGCTCTTCAATCATATTTTGAGGCTGAGGCAGTACACCTGAAGTTTGAGGTCTTTGCTGCATCTCTTGTTGCAATGAATTTAGCTGCTGATGCATAGTCAACTGTTGCTGCAATTGTGGAGGCTGAGACTGAACCTGAGAAATCAGTTTCTGCTGAGACAACTGGTTTTGGAGCAGCCAACCTTGTGATTGCTGTGTTAAAGCCATTTTTTGTCGCAAAGAAGCCACTGCGCTTTGATGTTTCTGCATGTTTGAGGCACTAGAATGGGATTCAAATATCAGCTGCTGCTGTTGCTGTGGTTGCAGTTGTGGCCTCACTCCTGAAATGTTACTTTGCGATCCTAATTGCTGCTGCTGATGTAAAGATATAGTCTGTTGACTTGACATTTGTGATTGCTGCATGCTTATTAAATTATTCTGCTGGCCTGGTAGCCTTTGCTGCTGCTGGATGTCCAAGGCACTATTTTTTTGTCCAAGTAGCTGAGAATGCTGCCCATCTGAAACACTGGATTGCTGACCCATTAGCCTCTGTGAGGACAGCAAGATAGATTGTTGAGGAACAGAAGCAGACTCCTGCTGAAGTGAAGATGAGTGTTGGTGTATGATAGGTTGTGCCTGCTGCTGTCTTGCAACTAATTGTGGATGTTGCTGAGGTGAAGATGGTACAGCAGGGTTTTGTTGTGAAGCTGACTGTGTAATTGTAGGCTGAGTCTGCTGGACCATGGACTGGCCTGACTGAAGACTGGATGCTGTTTGCAATAAAGGTTGTTGGGAAGATTGCAGTTGGTTGGGATGCAACAAAGTCTGTTGCTGCTGCTGCTGCTGAATCTGTAATTGCAACAGTGAAGGATGAGAAACATTATGTTTCAGTAGTTGCTGCTGGAGCTGACACTGGTAAATAAGTGGGTTCTGTGATCTCTGTTGATGTTGTTGGGAAGTGAGCATCTGCTTTTGTTGCCTACCCGGCACCTGCCTTTGTCCACTTGCATACATATTTGGTGTTACACCTTGCCCTGCAGAACTATTACCAGAGTTCTGTGATGCAATAGACATGTTCTGCAAATGAGAGGTCTCGACAGCATTAGCCACAGTGGACTGGCTGAATCCAGAAACAGATGACATCCCATGAGCAAGACTATTAGATAATTGCAGAGTGGCTGATGTGGTTCTGTGTTGATGATTCTCGGGTAAGAGTGGAGGCTGCACTAGAGACTGATTAACATGAGGTATAGCCAATGATTGCCCTTGGTTGCTACCTTGTGAATGCAGACCAAGTGATCCTGTGGAAAAGAACCCCAAAACAGCTCAGTTAAACCAATATTTCATAGATAATGAGTGAAAACATATTCTGTTAGAAGGCTGTCTGAAGTCATTCCATTATGGTTGCATCAGATAATAGATTAAAAAGGGAAATATGAGCTCAACATCATCACACAGTAAAGTTTTACTGTCTTATAAATTAGTTCAAGCTTTGTTAATGGCACACTTGTTACAATCATGGTATAAACTGTTTCAGAAAGACCATTCTAATTAAAATTCAATGTGCTTTCAAATTTACTGATTTAAAAACTATATCAAGATTAATGAGGCATATAATTCGCATAGTACATCAAGATTATTGAGGATATATCAGACAAAAAAAATCATGATAAGGTAGCAATAAACTGCAATTGCTTTTATTCCATCCAGGAATCATAACAAGCAGGCAACAAAATTTATTGCCTGAGCTCATAAGAGAGGATGAAACCAAATCCAGAATTGTCCAGGTTGAAGTTATTTGCATCATGACTGTGGTGATCATGAACTGGCACAATATACATATTGTCCTAAATCCAATCAATACTTAGCATACTCCAAAAAGACAGACTAAGTTAGTATGCTAAAATGCACTAAATTAATTTTCTTAAGAAGATAGATTGAATATAATAGGCTTTAATTAATGCAGAGAAATGTGGTAAGTTGTAACAGTTATAATTTAAATTTATCCGCATGAATCTATTAATATGAACTATCCTAGGTATCTCAACTCAACTCATCTAAGCCTTTTCCCAACTATATGGGGTTGGCTACATGAATCTGCTTCCTCTACTCTGCTCTATTTAGGACTAAGTCGACACTCAAATTACAAATAGCTATATCTCTCTTAATTATTTTTGTCCATATTAGTTTAGGTCTACCTCTACCTCTATCATTACCATGGACAACTATCCTACATATCTATTTTAACTAATATAAAGCATGTGCATTTCATAGCTTCAAGCAATCCATCCTAGAACCAATATTAGGGAGATATGTTTAGACACAAACTATATAAAAGAGGTCAAAAACAGTTATAGGAGATATACAAAATTGTTACTCAGTATAACACAATATAGTTGTTGTACACTTACCGCTAAGGTGTACTTGTGGGAACCCCATAAACTGCTCACACAAGAAACTTCTATTGGATGGATTATTTTAATTTTGAGCCATTGGTCCAAAGTAAAATAATGATATTTTGCTGTTAGCATACCCAATCCAAAGGTTGTCGTTTAGTTTTCCAAATGTACATAGATTTATTACCACTACATAAAAGCTTGTCATAAAATGCATCATCTTGATACAGAAATACAAGCTAGCACGAATTGTATAAAAGATTACATCCTCATATCTTATAGATAGCCAGTTGGCATGATACAAATTATGCATAATTAAAGGTATGATAGGAATGCTCACTTTCATACTTGCTTATGATAGTCAAAGTTTAATAAACCAAACTTTTCAATTAGAAAACTACTAGTTGCTCGACTTAAATGGCTTTTCAAATAAATTGCCTTAATTGAGTGTATAAATGACAGAAACCTCATCCAATACCCATTCATCAAGTAAATTATATTTTAAATAACTGCATACAAAGATCACTGGAGATGGAAGATAAACCAAAGTCAACAACTCAGATTACAGGAATTATTTTATCATGACCATTTGATTCCATGTTCTATTGTCTCAAGCATTGAAGAAGCAATACTAAAGGGGTCAAAACTTTATTCAATTTATCGGCTCATTCTCTGACTATCTCTTCCAATGTTTTTAGCTTTAGCATCACAAAGTTGATTGCCAGGACACCTGCCTAAGAGATGCTGCCACTCCATATCCAATTGAATGCATTTTGCTTCAATATCAATAACTTAACATCATATATACCCCTTAAGATATATCTGGTCATGGTCAGATCTCAAGTTCATTGCAGTAACCCTTGATGCACATGTTTTGCTCATCTTCCGACATTATGTTCAAGTTACAAAGATTGTTAATGGCTCTTTATCACACATTTCTGAGCAAGGATACTTACCTCACATATACCTTTGGCTTTTTTCCCTTCCTGCTCATGTCCATGTTCTCATACTTTTCAGATATTTTCATATATTATCTAGCTTTAAAGTAACCATTGCACTGTCTTATTTTATTCTACAGCATATGATGATGGCCCAAAAAAAAGAAAAGGAAGTAACCACAAATTTAATGGGCTATTCCACAAGAATCATACTATTTTTCTACTCATTCAGGATTCTGCTAGATTTTCTTCTTTGGTTTGTGGCAACATGCACATCACTCATCCAATCCTAAATTTAGCTAATTTAATTAGTAATGGTATCATTGGACCTGCCACCGCAACACGTTAAAGTGTCTCCACTAGTTAATCTACAAGGTTTGAAACTAGGTATGCTGAACTATACTGAACCGTTTGGTATGGAACATACTAAATCATACCAATATGAAACCAGTACGGTTTACCATTTCAAATGATACAAGGCCAATACTATCCTATATAGCCCAGAATCATCCTGTACTAACCTCATACTATACTAAACTGCCTTGTACCATGTTGAACCGTCTGGTTTGACTAGGTATGAGGTGGTTTACGAGTTGAAAACTTTCTGTTCACCTAATCAGTACTTCATTAGTTCGGTATGGAGTGACAAGTATACTGTTGGTATGATACTAAAATGGTACCGATTCTCAGTAAGGTGAAACTTAGTTTGAAATATCAACCATCAAAGCTATATAGTCTACAAATTGAGGCTGGGTATGATACGTGCCATAACATGCACTACGCCAATAAAGGATATTGATCAATAAACATTCATATGGGTGGTATGCACCTATATGGCCTATTGTGGCTTCCAAAATTATTATTTATATTTTCTGTATAATTTATTATCCTAATGCTAATTTTATAAGTTATATGGTAAGAGTATTGATATAAGTGCATCCTATTCTATATGCTTTGAGGTTTTTGAAATGGTACAAGCACAATTGCAGATCCCAATAGGACATCTCATAGGATGTCATCTCAACAAGTTGTCATCTTTAATATCAAGATGGGACTATCCACCATCATCTCAACATCCTAATCGGCATATCGTAGGACACCTTCTATTCCAATATCGGAATGGAGCAGGACAGTGGGATGAAAAATTCAGGATGGTCCTATCCTACGGAATTTAAAACCTGGGTACGAAAAGTTCACAATAATAAATTTGATCAATTTCATTAGTTTGTATCAAGTAAAAACTGTTATAAACAAATTTTCCAAATTTTCAGTGCAGAACATAAAAAGAAAGTAAGTTGTATAGTAAATGATGACATTTCATATAGTGTCATTTCTTCATCTTTTTATAGTTTATTTATCTATATAGATTACTTGACAATAGTAAATTACAAGAGTCCATGGAAATAAGTAAAAGAATATCTATTTATATATTTAACAATCCATAGCATATGAAATAAAATATATCAGTACTGAAATCTTTGTCATCAAATGACATCAACCATTGGAGATTAATGAGCTTTTGAATGGTACCTATAATTTTATTTTCTGTTTAATTCCGTTTAGTCCATGTTTTATTCAGGTTGGTGCCATTGAATTTAAATAACCAGTTTGGTGCCAGAGGCAAGAGGACATCTTAGGAATAAAAATAGGGGCAGGTTATAGTGCATGATATTGTAGCATAAACAAGAGCACTAATGGCCATGGTTATTTAAGGCTTCTTTATCAGGGTTTTATGCTATGATGATTTGCATTTTTGAGTTTCAATAAAAGAATGTATCATTTTTTCTTTTGTGTGAGGGATGGAGAATCATGTGTGAAGCCCTCAGAAGCATGTCCCTATCAAACCAGTCTGAGACCGTTACCTTTCTATTCCATAATTTTTCTTCCCCTTTTTTTTCATTTTTTTTTTTTTTTGCTGGTTGATCTTTGATCCTGCATGCAACAACCTAGGTCCCAGGACCTCGACCAAAAAGGCAAGCTTGAAGGTTTTGTTTGGGTTTCTCACCCCATATAAGTATCCATGGTTTTCCTAATGCACAACTAATGTGAGGCTAAACACATGCTCATATGGGTCCCCATATAGCAGCCTAATATAGCCCAACACACGAGAAATTAGCAGCAATCATATAGACTTCCTCAAGGACCAAACTGCAGCAATCAAACAGCTCTTCTTCGTGGACCAAACTGGATTGCTAACAGGTTATCTCCGCCAAACTGATTCAGTGGCGCAGCAGCTTTTCTAATCACTGTCGCAAGTCTCAACAGCCCAGCAATTTTCTAAATAAATCCCACATGCTTTGTGTCACTAACAAGTCTCCAAGTTCCACTGTCAGTTCTTCTATTTCTCTAACTATATGTTCAGAAGTGAAGATAGTCAGATCACTAATCCAGTCCTTGGTTTGTCCCCAGTTCCAAAATCTAATCCTGAATTGCAAAGGTCACTTGAGCATAAAAATCCTGTCTGTTCACAAATAGATAGGATTCATTGTCAATCATACGCTCCAGGACACAGCGAAACAAACAAGGCTGATTCCTAATCGTGGCTGCAGCAAATAAACTGTGCAAAAATAGATCCATATCCTATTATTCCTCAAAGAATTTGGTAACCCTCCATGTCTCTGTTCTCAACATTTTTTTCCTTTTTTTTGCTTAGAGTCCATAGACCAACATTTCTTTCAGCATCTTGCAAGCATGACAGCAGTCATACATGCAGGGTTTTAGGACCTGGCAGGATGTCTAATACGATGGCAAGTCTGGTTGCTATCCCAAGTATTGGGACAACACCATCTTATCATCATCCCAGCATCCCAATCGAGGCATCTTGGGATAACCCCTGACCCAAGTATCGAGACAAGATGGAACGGCAATGCATTCCATTCTATGGAAAAGCCAAGATAACCCCGTCCCATGAGATTTAAAACTTTGCTCGTATGTTTCATCTTGCATAGAATTTATGTTTTGAATTAATTTTTTAATCCATTTGTTTCATATTTAATGTTAGATTCATTAACTTGTCATCATCAAGGATGGCTAAATTATAACGAACCAAGTAGAAGAGGTCAAATTATACCAACTAGTTCCGTAACTGGTACAGTTCAATGGTTCAGTTCAATATAGGTGATGAATTGTCTTGTATTGGCACAAACCACTCTAAACCATCCGAAACTGCCCTATACCGACTTTGTACCGACCCCAAACAGTACTAAACCACCCCATACTGTATTGAACCATCCGTTTTGGCTTGATATGGGGTAGTTCATGAATTGAGGCCTCCGAGTTCACTTGATCGATACCTACCAATTCAGTATAATATGCCCCATACCAAGCCATATTGATCCAATACGAAAATGATACCAGTCTCCAGTATGACAAACTTTGGTCATCATATTGCATAAGGTTTAGGCTTGCATCATCATAGCATTGTTTGTATTGGTATTGCATTTTAAGCTTCCCTAGGGTTGTCTTGCATCAATCAAATCATTTGATGCAGTTTAGTTATAACAAGGTTCATCTTATGGGAAACCAATATTATTTCAGTACCGGACTGATATAAAATGTATTGCACTAAACCGATGGCATGTCAATCAAGTGGAACAGAAGACCCAACCATGAACTAGCCCGAATTGAGTCAAATCAGGTGGTTCAGTTCAATATGCACACGGGGTCGGTATAAGCGGTTAATCATTTACACCAAACCATCAGGCCGAACCATCCCAATTTCAGGCCTATGCAGTCGATTCGCCCCAAACCACTTGGTTTGAGATGGTTTGGCTAACCTTAAGTCATAATAATCAAAACAATTTCCATTATGTTAATCTATCTATAATTTATTTTTCCTTTCAATTAATTTGTAACCTTAATCATGGCTCCTTTTCAAATGACCAAGTGAAGTTATACAAAGAAATGATTTCTATGTTAGCTTTTGACCATTATGCTTATTGTTGAGGGGTGAAATCGCCATCGCGTTAATAATTGTGCAAGAGGTTAGGATCAACCCTGAATCTTGGCTCTTACTTGCTGTGCGATGCCTGTTAGAAATGAGTCATCCACCATACCTCGGTCCTAGCCGAGCTATTCGCCGTGTCTTGCCAGCCGAGCTATCCACCATACCTCGGTCCTAGCCGAGCTATTCGCCATACCTCGGTCCTAGCCGAGCTATTCACCATGCCTCGCCAGCCGAGCTATTCACCATGCCTTGCCAGCCGAGTTATCCTTATACCTCGGTCCTGGTCCTAGTTATTCTTATGCCCCGGCCAGGCCCGAGCACTCAAGCGCCTCTGTGGAATCCCGCGCGGGAGAGCTTAAATCCGTAAGATTCCAAACAAAAATCATACCCGAGGGTAACCTAGAGCCCTGGAGCCTACACAATCGCCGAATCTCAAGACATCAACCAGCTCTCCCAGCCGTCGATCCTCTAACCAACAAGATACGAATCTTACTGACATCATAACAAACTGGATTCGAATCCTAACGACTTTCGGACCCACGATGCCTCCAAGGAATCAGGTGATCCTCTATAAATACGACCGTCTTCCGACTTCCCAGGTATGCGCACTTGTTCCACTGGCTCACTCTTTATCTACCTCTGCTCACCCCTTCTCGCCATTAATGCTCCGCTCGGAGCTCTCGAAGGGCCACCCTGGAGAGACTCTTCAGTGAGTGCCTTCTCCTCATATTTGTTGATCGCTGATCTCCGTTGACTTGAGCGTCGGAGGGTCTTCCGCGGAGGGCCACCCCCAACGCCTCTCGCGTGAGGACTGTTTTGCAGGTCTGTCCAGGAGGGAGCCCACCTTGAAGCTCGATCACGCCCAAGTCGGAGGACAGATTTCAGCAGCAACAAATTGGCGCTAGAGGAAGGGCCCTCAAGTCTTATAAACTTGTGATCCAGGAGATAAGGGTCTCGATCTTGAAGAGAACCTCTCCCATGGAAAATCGAAGAAAGGCTGCTTCTGAACCCCGGGACCAGGTCGCTTCCCAAAGACCTGATCCGGTGAGCAGTGTAGCGCCGCCACCACCACCAGTTAAGACTCCATCACCACCAGCGGCCCCAGTGACCCAGGACTAGTTTGCCTCACTGGTTCAGCAGGTCCAGGCTCTGGCCCATCTGGTCCAGGGGCGCTTTGAAGCTCCCCGTCTAGCTGCACCTGCTCCGCACCTTCCTGAAGAGAACGCGGCCTCTGTTCATCCAGTGATCTCTTCTTTCGGCCCGCATGGGGTCGCGGACCCCCTTCGTCATCCTAAGGGAGCTGAGCCATCCCTTAAGGGGTCTGTGGCAAGGATCTTCCCAGATCTCGGCGGACCCGATCCCTTTCTCCGATGTTCTCTCGTCATGACTTGACACCATCTCAGGATTCTTCTCGTCCAGCTCCTCCTGCTATGCCTGAAGAGGAGATCCGCCGACAACTCCGAGAGATGCGTCAGGAGTTGGATGCCGCCAAGCAAGCCCATCTGCTTCAGCATAAGGCGGAGCAGGGCATTCCCTTTTCAAAGGAAATCATGGAGGAAGTGATTCCCTCCCACGTCAAGTTACCCGCCATCGAGCCCTATCATGGATCCTCCGATCCCGACGACCACCTCAGTAGCTTCCGATCGATCATGATGTTCCACGGGGCATCAGATGCGATCCTCTGCCGCGCCTTCCCTTCCACCCTCCGAGGGTCCGCTCGGACCTGGTTTAATGCCTTAAAACCAGGTTCCGTCAATTCATTTGACGAGCTGACCTGCCTCTTCATCAGCCAGTTCGTTAGCAGCCGTCGCCACCGGCGGAGGTCTGACTCTCTCTCTGAGGTTAAGCAGAGAGAGGGGGAGTCCTTGAAGATATATCTCGGCCGTTTCAATACGACCATGCTGGAGGTGGACCACCTTAATCATGAGGTGGCCATGTTCGCCCTGGCGGGCGGAGTTTTAAAGGAGAGTGACTTTTACCTGGCGTTGGAGGTCAGTTACCCTCCGAACCTCTCCGATATGATGGCCCTGGAGGACAAGTACGCCAGAGTCGAAGAATCGCAGAGAGCTGCCTGCATCGAGCTGACAAGGAAGAATGAGTCCAAGGGCTCGGACAAGCACCGATCTGCCCGCCAGCCGAGCCCACCTCGCCGCCAAAGGGTTCCTCCACCGCCGCCAAGGAACCGCACCCGAAGCCCGCTTAGGAGGTTCAACCGGTTCACCCCGCTCACTGCCCCAAGGGCGAAGGTCCTCATGGAGATAGAGCATCAACTCCCTCGACCACCTTCTCTTCGAGGGAATGCGGCCCGGAGAGACCCCACCAAATATTGCCGCTACCATCGGGACCATGGCCACGACACCGAGGAGTGCTAGCAGCTGAAGAACAAAATTGAGAGGCTCATCCAGCGGGGTAGGCTGGATCAATTCAGGAGAGCGCCCGACCAAGGAACAGGGGTGACCGCCAGCCCGAGCCCCAACAGCCTCCTCCTCCGAATCCTCCGGTCGCTGGCCACATCAATGTGATCAAGATGGTTGGTAGTCCGTTGAGCTGGCAAGACGATGAAGAAGTTCAACGCCAAAGAGAGCGCAGACTAATGAGCTCTCCTTCTCCGACAACGACCTCCAGAAGATACAGTTCCCGCATGACGATGCGTTAGTTGTATCTCTCAATCTGAACAATTATGATGTAGACCGAATCCTTATTGATAGTGGGAGCTATGTCAATGTTTTGTATCTCGATGTATTTGTGAAGATGAAATTACTCGTGGAGAATCTCCGAGCCGTGGACTCCACCCTAATGGGGTTCACCAGCAATGTTATCACCCCAGAGGGGGTTGTGACCTTGACGGTCCGCGCGGAAACTTGGCCTCGCGTTGCCACTGTTCACACAGATTTTCTGGTGACCAAACTTCGGTCGCCCTACAATGCAATCTTCGGGAGACCTAGCCTGATGTCCCTTGGAGCTGCTGTCTCCATCCCGCATCTAGCAATGAAGTTCCCTACAAGATGGGGAGTGGGAGTAGTTCGAGGAAACCAAATTGTAGCTCGGCAATGCTTCATCACCAGCCTTCAATCCAAACTACCCGAGGTTGATGGGCTAGACGCTCGGGAGGACTTTGCCGAGCAACGAGGAGAACCAGTCGAAGAGCTGGAAGAGGTACCGCTGAACGAAGCTCGGCCCGACCAAACCATAAAGATTGGGTCGCTTCTGAAGGAGAAACCCCGGTTGGAGCTGATCGACTTTCTCCGAAGGAATGCTGATGTCTTCGCCTGGTCCACTTCTGATATGCCGGGGATCAGTCCGGACGTTCTCGTCCACCGTCTTAATGTGGATGAGATGTTCCGGCCCGTGAAGCAGAAGAAAAGGAGCTTCGCCCCTGAGCGACAGAAGGCAATTGAAGAAGAAGTTGACAAGCTCATCAAGGCAAATTTCATTCGGAAGGTAAACTATCCCAACTGGCTGTCAAATGTTGTCATGGTGAAGAAGTCGAACGGTAAATGGCGGATCTGCATCGACTTCACCGACCTCAATAAAGCGTGCCCAAAGGACAACTTTCCTCTCCCTCGGATCGATCAGCTCGTGGATGCTACTTCAGGTCATCGGATGCTGACCTTCATAGACGCATATTCGAGCTACAACCAAATCCGAATGGCGCCCGAGGATGAAGAAAAGACTGCCTTCATAACCGACCGAGGTACTTATTGTTACCGTGTCATGCCTTTTGATCTGAAAAATGCAGGTGCTACTTACCAAAGGCTGGTTAATAAGGTCTTCAAGGAGTAAATTGGTCGAAACATGAAGGTATATGTTGACGACATGCTGGTCAAAAGCAAAGAAGCATCCCAGCATATTAAGGATCTCTCTGAGAGCTTCGCGACGCTCCGAAAATATTGGATGAAGCTCAACCCAACTAAGTGTGCCTTCGGCATCAATTCTGAGAAGTTTATGGGTTTCATGGTTTCTCAGTGGGGCATTGAGGCCAATCCGCAGAAGATTCAAGCCCTTCGGCAAATGGCACCCCCAGCGTCTGTCAAAGAGGTCCAGCGCATGACTGCAAGGATCGCGGCCCTCAACCGCTTCGTGGCTCGGTCGGCTGAGAGATGCCTTCCTTTCTTTAAAGCTCTCCGATTAGCCAAGAATTTCCAATGGTTTCCCGAGTGTCAAAAATCGTTCGAGGACCTCAAGAGATATCTCGGCTCTCCACCCCTCCTCAGCAGTCCGAATCCGGGGGAAATGTTGTTCTTGTACTTAGCAGTTTCATAAGGCGCAGTTGGCTCAGTGTTGGTCAGAGAAGAGAACAAGACCCAAAAGCCGATTTATTATGTCAGCAAACTGCTACGAGACGCCGAGACAAGATACTCCTGGATCGAGAAGTTGGTTTTGGCCCTGGTAACGTCGGTTCGGAGGCTGCGACCGTATTTCCAGGCGCATTCAGTGACGGTCTTAACCGACCAACCCCCGTCCGGAGACATCAGGGAGAATGGCTAAATGGGCAGTCGAGCTAAGCGAACACGACATCCGATACCAACCTCGCCCGGCCATCAAAGCCCAAGTTCTAGCTGATTTCCTCCTCGAATGTACTATCCCGGAAGATGGCTCCACTCCGGACTCCTCTGAGCACCCGAGATCAGACGCCCTGTGGCTGTTCCATGTTGACAGATCGTCTAATGCCAATGGCTCCGGCGCTGGCTTAGTCCTCACCAGCCCAGAGGGGTGACCTTCGAGTACGGCGTTCGCTTCTCCTTCCCAGCCTCCAATAATGAAGCCGAATATGAAGCTCTGCTCGCTGGACTCCGAATCGTCCGCGACCTTAAAGTAAAGAAGCTGAATGCCTTTACCGACTCTCAATTGGTAGTCGGTCACATGCGGGGCGAGTTCGAGGCCCGGGAGCCGAACATGATTCGGTATCTCCAACAAGTGCAAAGCTTACTTTCCCACTTCTCTGAATTTGAAATCATACAGGTCCCAAGATCCGAGAATGCACACGCCGATCTATTGTCTCGGCTAGCAACAATGGAATCGATGGATTCCGAGCAGAGCTAGAGATTCTGGAAAAGCCTAGCATCACGGAGACCGACCAAGTGATGCAGGTCGAGGCCGAAGCATCCTGGTTCGACCCCATATTAAAGTATCTTAAGTCGCTCCCAGCTGACCATGCCGCTACTCAAGTGCCTTCGCCCATCCGAAGCTGATTATGCTCTCCGGGAGGTACATAAGGGAATTTGCGGCAACCATCTAGGAAGCCGATCCTTATGCCACAAGGTGCTGCGCCAGGGGTATTATTGGCCCACCATGCAAAAGGATGCCGACGATCTCGTCCGAGCTTGCGACCCTTGTCAGAGGCATTCTAATATCCAAAGGCTCCCCTCTGCCAGTTTGGTCCCTATTTCCTCCGCATGGCCCTTTGCAAAGTGGGGTATGGACATCCTTGGCCCTTTTCCCCTCGCAACTGGATAGAGAAAGTTTTTGTTTGTCACCATCGACTACTTCACCAAGTGGGTGGAGGCCGAGGCAATTGCCCAAATAACCGAAGCTCGGGTCAGAGACTTCATGTGGAGATCCATTATTTGTTGCTTTGGCCTCTTGCATACCATCATCACTGACAATGGCAAGCAATTTGATAACCCAAAGTTTGAGGTTTCTACGAGGAGCATGGGATCTGCCACCGCCTTACATCGGTAGGGCATCCGCAAGCCAATGGAGAAGCCGATGTAACTAACCGGACCCTGCTTCAAGGGATCAAGGCTCGGCTTGCCAGAGCCCGAGGAGATGGGCGGATGAGCTTTATCATGTCTTATGGGCCTACCGCACCACCCAGAGAATCCCCACTAGCAAGACTCCATTCCAGATGGCATTCGGCACGGAAGTCGTCATCCCTGTGGAGATAGGACTCCCTTCCCCGTGGGTGAAGAACTACTCGGAGGAGGCTAACGACGAGCAGCTCCACCAATCTTGACCTGGTGAAAGAAATCAGAGAGAAAGCTCGAATCAAGGTAGCTACATATCAGCAAAGAGTGGCTCGCTACCACCTCTAGAGTCAAAGGAAAATTCTTCGCACCCGGCGATCTCGTCCTCCGGAAAGCATCCATCTTCAAACCATTAGAACAAGGAAAGCTGTCTCCGAACTGGGAAGGCCCTATCAAGTGGCGAAGTCATCGGACCTGGCACCTACAAGCTCCAGGATCTGAGCGGGAAATCTATTCCCCGACGTGGAATTCAGACAACCTCCGCATATATCATCAGTAGAGTACGCTTTCTATAGACTCGCCCCATTAATTTGTGTCGGCATATTGCTTCTATGATTCGTGGCATGGTCACCACGATTACTCCTCCAAAAGTCATAATGAAAAATAGACGCCACTTACCGATTCTCGGCACAACCGAGCTATCCCTTTAAATAGGAAATCTCCGAACCTCGGCTGGGCTGAGCCCTACTCAACAAAGACTTGGTATGTCCAAGCACCCCTAGTATGACTAGGGACCAAGTGATCTCCAAGCCTTCGATCGGATTCGGGTAGCTTACAAGCCCCGGCAGGACCGAAGGGAGAAGAAAACT
Source organism: Calamus simplicifolius (assembly GCA_900491605.1). Classification (NCBI taxonomy): domain Eukaryota; kingdom Viridiplantae; phylum Streptophyta; class Magnoliopsida; order Arecales; family Arecaceae; genus Calamus; species Calamus simplicifolius. Next base: position 1,508,272 of record UESW01003879.1, on the reverse strand, counting down.
TTGGTCGAATTCGGGCAGCTTACAAGCCCCGGTCGGACCGAAGGACGAAGAAAACTTCGATCGGATTCGGGCAGCTTACAAGCTCCGGCCAGACCGAAGGGCGAAGAAAACTTTGACCGGATTCGGGCAGCTTACAAGCCCCGGCCGAACCAAGTGATGAAGAAAACTTCGGCCGGATTCGGGCAGCTTACAAGCTCCGACCGGACCGAAGGGCGAAGAAAACTTCGACCGGATTCGGGCAGCTTACAAGCCTCGGCCGGACCAAGTGATGAAGAAAACTTCGGCGGATTCGGGCAGCTTACAAGCCCCAGTCGGACCGAAGGGCGAAGAAAATTTTGACTGGATTCGGGCAGCTTATAAGCCCGGCCGGCGCCGAAGCGTAAAAGCCTCGGTCAACGATGAAGTGCGTTGCTTATTAAAAGCCTCGGCCAAAGCCGAAGTGCGTTGCTTATTAAAAGCCTCGGCCAAAGCCGAAGTGCATCTCTTAAAAACCTCGGCCAAGACCGAGCGATGAAAATAAACGTTTTGAAGAAAGCAGCAGGCACAAAAGTTACGAAAATTCCTCCTTTCATTCATTATTAGAAAAAGGACAACAAGAAAGGAAAGAAAAAAGGTACAAGAGCCCTCACTGGGGCTTATCGTCTTCTCCAGGAGTTGTTGAGCTCCCCCCACGCTGCTAAGCTGACTCGGCAATCTGTCGTTGGAGGGATGCTACTTTCCCCTCCAGTCGGCTATTGGCTCGACGAAGGAGCTCGATTTCTCTCGTAGAAACAGCCAAATATCGCTCAGCCGCCCTTTGAAGTCGTTCGTGGTCTGCGAAGAGTGATGCCAAGACCTCCCCGTCGAAGGTCACCATAGTGCGGCCCAATGGCGGCCCCCGTGGCCACAACCGCCGCTATCTGGCGCTCCAGCAGATCTCCTTCCATCCTCAGAAGCCATCCCGCTATCCTGAGTTTAGGGAGGTCAACAGGAGATGTGATTAACGACGGCATCCCCCATTCGTATTTAAACTACTACTGGCGAGTATTCCAACCTCGCCCGGGCCATTAATTTTAACTCGCGGAAACTCGCCGCACGTCACCACCTTAATCGGCGCTTGCAGGAAACGAAGAGTTCCGCCCCTCATCGAAGAGGATCATTAATAACATTGAGGCGCTCAAGAAGCTCCCTTCTTGGGACTAGACTCCCTCCGATCTGCCGGACCCTTTCGAAGTAAATGTTCTTGAAAGTCTGCCAGACCCCCTTTTTATGGAATGTCCTCGAAAGTCTGCCAGACTTCCTCGAATTAGGCATCCTCGAAAAAAAACGCAGAGAAGAGGAAAAAGTGCAACAGCGACCAACACTGGAGCAACATGACTCGCCCTCTTTGAGAGTGGCCGATTTGCAGGCTTCGGGAGCCCCCTCCATCGCTCGCGTAGCCCCATCCTCTTTGGCCGTCAGCGCCTGAATCTACAATTGCAGTAAGGGCCAAGTAAACTATCAAAAACCCTCGGCAACGCCGAGCGATCTCCGCACCTTGGCAGGGCCAAGTAAAATATGTTGAAGTGTAAATAAGCTATAAATAAAATTAGTTAAATATCCCTATAGATTAGGAGAATCTGTTTGAATTTAAATTCCCTAAAATTAAGGGATTTGATTAGATAGATTTCAGATTTAGAATGATTAAGTTTCCTATTCTTATCTTGTAATCATTCCCTAAAATTAAGGGATTTGATTAGATAGATTTCAGATTTAGAATGATTAAGTTTCCTATTCTTATCTTGTAATCTCCTATATATTTCCTAGGATTGTAAACTGAAGGAAAATGAATAAAAATTTCAGCCTTCTACATGGTATCAGAGCTCTAGGGTTTTCCGCATTCATCCCTTTGCACGCAGCCTTCATTGCTGCGGCTCCCTTGAGCCTATTTCTCTACATATCCCAGCAGCCTTCATTGCTGCAAGATTTCTTCCATCGACCATGTCAACCTCTGAAACCTCTAGCATCCGTAACCCATCTGAAGAATCCAATTCTGTTCAGAAAATTGGAGATTTACAGAATATTCAAGCATCCTATAGGCTCAGTGGGAAGAATTATCTCAAGTGGTCTCAATTTGTCCGAACATACCTCGAAGACAAGGGGAGGCTCAGCCATCTTCTCGGAAACGGGCCAACAAAGGATGATCCGAAGTTTGAAACCTGGGATGAGAAGGACTCCATGATAATGTCGTGGCTATGGGATTCCATGGAACCCTTGATTAGCGACACATGCATGTTTTTGACAACTGCAAAGGAGATTTGGGACTTTGTTCGTCGCACATATTCAAAGGACCACGATGATGCATAAGTTTATGAGATCAAGGTCAAAACTGCAGCCAATAATGAAGAAATTAGAAAGCTAAGGAGTTTGTTATGATCTCTTGAGAAGCCTTCTGGAGCTTGCTCTTTGACTCTATCAGGTAAACCTTCTTTTTCTTTTTGTATGAATGCCCAAGTAACAGAAACCGAAAACACCTATACAAACTCTTGGATAATAGACTCCGATGCCACAGACCATATGACCCCTACACCTCAGCATTTCCACACCTATACCCCATGCCCAGGTAACAGGAAAATTGTAGTGGCTAATGGCTCTTTAACCACTGTTGCAGGGTTCGGGATATATATATCACACCCATCCTTATCCTTAAAAATGTCCTCCATGTACCAAAACTATCAGCCAGCCTCATCTCCATTTATAAGATCACTATGACCTTACATGTTATGCTGTTTTTTCCTCTTCTTATTGTGTTTTTCAGGATCAGGGATCGGGGAAGAGGATTGGACTTGCTAAGGAAAGTAGCGGCCTTTATATCCTTGAATCATCTCAAACTGTTAAGAATGATTTGTCATTGTCCTTTCTCAGTTCTTCCAATAAAGATGTCATTTGGCTATATCATTTACGCCTAGGTCATCCATCTTTTAGGGTTTTACAAGTTATGTTTCCTCAACTATTCTAAGGATTAGATATTTCTGAGTTTCATTGTGATATTTGTGAGTCATCAAAACATACTCGTGTATCTTTTCCTATTAGCAATAAACACAGTTCTTATCCTTTTCATTTGATCCATAGTGACATATGGGGCCCTTCCAACATACCTAATATTTTAGGGCTCGATAGTTTGTATCCTTCATTGATGACTGCACTCGAGTTACATGGCTATTCCTCCTCAAACACAAATCTGATGTTAGCTTTGTTATTCCAACATTCCATTCAATGGTTCAGAACCAATTTGGAGTTACCATAAAAAGCTTTAGGATAGATAATGCTAGAGATTACTTTAATCAAGTTCTATCACCTTATTTCCAATCCCAAGATATTATCCATGAATCATCATGTGTCAACATGCCCCAGCAAAATGGGGTAGCTGAAAGGAAAAATGGACATTTGCTCAACACCATTCGAGCCTTACTCTTTCAAGGGAATGTACCCAAGTCTTATTGGGGTGAGGCTGCTCTCACTGCCACATACATGATAAACAGACTTCCCTCCTATGTGCTAAATAATAAGAGTCCTATAGAGACCCTCAATAGCTTCTACCCTCACTTTCGAACCTCAAATGGCCTTATACCTAGGGTATTTGGCAGCACTGTCTTTGTTCATGTTCACAGCCAGCATAGAAACAAACAAGATCCCCGTGCCATCAAATGTGCCTTTCTTGGTTACTTATCCACTCAAAAAGGATACAAGTGTTATAACCCTTCATCCAAAAAAACCTACATTTCTGTTGATGTCACATTTGTGGAAAATACACCTTTTTTCTCCAAGTCCTCTCTTCAGGGGAAGATTTCCATGTTAGAAGATAGGACTTCTGAGATTTTTGAACCACTTCAAACTCTTGATCTTCCAACCAGCATAGTTGGAAACAAGTCTACTGAATCTGTGTCATCTCCTGTCTCTCTTGACCTAATCAATGCCAGTCACAACCCTACAAGATTCTCTCAGGTGTATTCAAGGAGAAAGGCTGTTCCTGAATTGACACAAGTCCAAGAATGATCCAAACTCTGGAAATGAAATCAAGGTAAGATCTGACATGTCTTTACAGCTTATTGAGACATCTACTGACCCCATTGAAGACTTAGACATACCCGTAAGATCTGACATGTCTTTACAGCCTATTGAGACACCTACTGACCCCATTGAAGACTTAGACATACCCATTGCTGTTAGAAAAGGCACAAGAGAATGCACCAAACGACCACTCTATCCATTATCTTACTATGTCTCCCTTAAACGTCTGTCCCAAACTCACCGAAAATTCATTATGAGCCTAAACACCATTGCTATTCCTAACACTGTTACTGAGGCATTGACAAAAAGGGAATGGAGGACTGCAATGTAAGAGGAGATGAGTGCATTAGAAAAGAATAGAACATGGAGATCGTTGACAAACCAGAAGGAAAAAATATTGTTGGCTGTAAGTGGATTTTCACATTGAAATACAGAGCTGATGGATCCCTTGAGAGATATAAAGCAAGATTGGTAGCTAAAGGGTACACTCAAACCTACGGTGTAGATTATTAGGAGACCTTTGCTCCAGTCGCAAAAATGAATACTGTGAGAATCCTATTATCTTTGGCTGCACACTTCAATTGGTAACTGCTGCAATATGATGTTAAGAATGCATTTCTTCATGGTGACCTAGATGAAGAAATCTATATGAACATCCCACCAAGATTTGAAGGGAACTCAGGTAGCAAGGTGTGCAGGTTGAGAAAAGCACTTTATGGATTAAAACAATCACCTAGAGCATGGTTTGAAGATTTGCAAAAGTGATGAAGGAATCCGGATATAAACAAAGTCAAGGGGACCATACACTCTTTATTAAGCAGTCAGTTACAGGGGGGGTTACTGCTCTTCTAGTATATGTGGATGACATCATAGTAACTGGGAATGATGAGATGGAGAAGTAGGAATTAAAATGGCAGCTGGTGAAGGAATTTGAGATAAAGGAACTAGGAAACTGAAGTACTTCCTTGGTATTGAGGTGGCATATTCCATACAAGGAATCTTCATATCTCAGCAAAAGTATGTGACTGATTTGTTGGTAGAAACAAGGAAGATAGATTGTAAACCCGTCTTTACTCCAATGGATCCAAATCATAAGTTAGGTTAGGCTAAAGAAGAACCAGCTGTTGACAAAGGAATGTACCAAAGATTGGTAGGCAGACTCATATATCTTACTCACACTCGACCAGACATAGCATACTCAGTGAGCATGATTAGTCAATTTATGCATGATCCAAGGGAACCACATCTTCAAGCTGCTTACAGGGTACTACATTACCTGAAAGGCAATCCAGGGAAAGGAATTTTGTTCAAAAGGAGCAATACTCTTACTCTAGAAGCTTATACCGATGCAGATTATGCAGGTTCCCTAATAGATAAAAGATCTACTACAGGATATTGTATCTTTCTTGGAGGAAACCTAATAACATGGAGAAGTAAGAAGCAGAATGTGGTAGCAAGATCATCTGCAGAAGCAGAATTTAGGGCTATTGCGCAAGGCTTGTGTGAGCTGCTTTGGCTAAAGATTATTCTAGATGATTTGAAAGTCAAATGGGAAAGTCCTATAAGACTCTATTGTGACAACAAGTCAGCTATCAATATTGCTTATAATCCTATACAACATGATAGGACAAAACACATCGGAATTGATAGACATTTTATCAAAGAGAAATTGGAGGAAGGATTAGTGTGTATGTTTTATGTTCCATCGGGACAACTAGCGGATATTCTAACAAAAGGGCTGAGTAGTTCCATTTTTCAGGGCCTTATATCCAAGCTGGGAATGGAAGATATCTATTCCTCAGCATGAGGGGGAGTGTTGAAGTGTAAATAAGCTGTAAATAAAATTAGTTAAATATCCCTATAGATTAGGAGAATCTGTTTAAATTTAAATTTCCTAAAATTAAGGGATTTGATTAGATAGATTTCAAATTTAGAATGATTAAGTTTCCTATTTTTATCTTGTAATCATTCCCTAAAATTAAGGGATTTGATTATATAGATTTCAGATTTAGAATGATTAAGTTTCCTATTCTTATCTTGTAATCTTCTATATATTTCCTAGGATTGTAAACTGAAGGAAAATGAATAAAAAATTTTAGCCTTCTACAAAATATGTTCCTTATAAAGTCTCGGCCAAACTGAGCAGTACATTATCAGATACCTCGGCTAAGCCGAGCGATATATTCCCTGATGCCTCGCGCCATACTATTCGAAGTCTTAACCGAATCAAGGAACACGACCTTGAGACTCTGGCTTGATTGGGCAGTCTCCTAAATACCTCGACATCGCTCGAGCGCCCTATGATACTTCGGCAGAAGTAAGCAACTTTCTTCCACTCAATAGTAAAGACATACCTGCTTCGTTCTGCAAACGAGATCATGCTTACCGCATGAGTCCACAGGACCGCCCAGGTCTACCTCTGACCCAAACATGGATAAACGTTTTCCTTTACTGAGGACCGAACATTGGTCTTAGCAAAAACAAGGTAGCAAGAACGCTGCCGAAATATGCTATGACACAAAAGCATGATATGGGAGCAGTAACTCTCAAACACAATTACATCGAAAAAGAAGCAGGTGCTAAAAGAAGAAAGAATAAAACTTTCTTTATTTCTTCATCAATGAAAAGAGTTACAACCTCCTAAGAGGCGTTACAAGTGCATCATGGCATAGAAAATAAAAACAAGTAAATAGCTCGACCGGACTGCTTCAGTCAGCTTCGGTTAATAATGATGTTTCGGCATCTGACCCGAGTAGTCAGACAGTCTAGTCAGCTCGCCCTGAACCACTGGTTAGGGCCGAGCCGGCCTCCCACGGATCCTCCGAATGAACCAAGAGATCCAAGAACAGAAGGAAGACCTGTGGACGCCGATGCTGGGGAGGCATTCCCCCTGGGTGGAATGCTGGGCTGCTGGATGCTGCCCGATTGTGAAAGACAGGGGACCAGCAGACCCGTACTGCTCTCAACTCCCTCTTCACATGGCAAAAGATTCCCCACAGGGATGAGCCGAGAATCCAGCCAGAGGGAGAAGGAAAAGTTCGTCCTTACCATGGGGATATGCATACTTTGCATTTCCGACGATCCCCATGGCAAGTGGCAAAGGACACACAGGGAGCGCATACGTGTGCTCCTATATGATCTCCGCGGACCTCCCGTGCGCTCTCCATATGATCTCTGAAACTCCTCTCTTGAGGACGGGCTGCTCCTCAACGGCTTCTTCGTCACCCCAGCTATCCGGAGGAAGTCGACTCGCAGAAGGAGAACTTAGTCTCTCCACTCTCAACCTCAGATACATAGACATCATAAGAACTTCCACAGAAGAACAAAGTCCTAAGGGATAGCCTAACACTACCCGTTCTCCCCAATTTATAGGCAAATAAGCCCCCAAAATTTGAAACAGCACACCCCGTTGCTACGTGGAAGGGCGGAAGAAAAGAATTATTTCCCGGAGTGCGCCAAATGCGTTTCCCAAGCCGTGACGAAAGGCAAGGGATCTCCCCTTGATCTCGAATCAAAACCTTAAATGCATAAGATCAGCTGCAGGTCGTTGAGATACGGGCTAGCCTAAGAAATCCCCTCCGAAAATGATGCCATCTAATGGCGATCGATTGCTTGTCACGTACGCTAAAAGGACCTGCATTGGAAAAGGCCAACGAAGTAAATGCCCCTGACAAGGGCGAAATACTCTTCAACAAAACCACTTCATGTACCTCGGCTGAAAGCATGCCCATTTCTCCACTTCGGGCAAGCCGAACTATCTAACCTTGGCTCTAACCAGGATACCCATTCTCGGCCATTTCAAGTCGAACTATCCAATACTTCGGCAGGACAAACTCCCTTACCCGCCCCGAGCGAGACCAAAACTATATTCCTCGACGGCGCCGGGCCATTCTATACCTCGGCCTCGACCGAGATGTTTACTTAAGTCCGAATCAAACCGACTAAGGAGCGCGAATGAGTCATAATTTGTTCACAGTCGGAAGAAAACTTGAGATAAAAGATTAGCCAAAAAGGCAAACAAATGAAGACGAAAGGTCCGTCCATCAAAAATTTCGTCCAGACTACAAATCCGAGAAGCAAAAAATACATGGGTGACCCTCAAGGATTAGGGGCCGGATCGGTCCCAGCAGCATCTTTGGTAACATTGGAGGGGGCTTGACTTGTTTCGCCCACTTCAAAAGTCATTGTTCCCTTCGCGGCAGGTTGAGAATGTCCTTCAGGAGCCGCGGCCTCACTAAAACCTAAAATAGCGTCGAGATCGACGTCTGAAATATCTTCATACTCGGCTTCTTCAGCCCCCGGGGTACAGGCCTCAAAGGGTTCAACGTCCAAAAAGGAGAGGTCATATTCCAGGTGCTCCCGAGATATTTTAGTTTGAGCCTCCTCCGAGCCAAGCTGGAAAGCCTCGGCATAGGTCGCATCTTGTTCGTCCCGAAGTAGGGCAAGCTGCCCTTCAGCCTCAGCGACCCGTCCTTCGAGCTCCGAGCTCCTCCGATGACTTGACGCCAGTTCTCCTTGCAGGCCTTCTAATTGACCTTGGCCCTCAAGTCTCGTCTTCTCCATCTGTTAGCACAGAGTTAGCCGGTGCAGTAATAAAATAATAGGGGAAGTTAAAGAGACGACATCGTACCTCTTCCTCTAGCCGAGCTAATCTCCTGGTCAATTCCTCGACCTCACCGAAGGCCCTCAGCTTGTCGGCCTTAACCAGCTCGATCCTTTCCTTGAGGTCATTGATCCTCAACTGCCTGTTGTTAGCCTCTTCCCTGGACTGGGAGAGCTCACCATCGAGCTTGGTTATTTTCTCTTGATGCCATTTGATCCTATCATCCCTGGCGATAACACAATGTTGCAGCTGGTGGATCTTCTCCTCAGTCTCGCCGAGCATTCTGTTCAAGCGATTTCTCTCCTCGACAGCTTCCTTCTTCAGTCTGTCTCGACTCTTGTCAAACTGTTTTTTAACAGTCTTAATTTCTCCCGCATGTCTAGATTTAATCTGCGATAGCTCCAAGCATGCTTCGTCATACTTCGTGCGGAGCCCGCACAGCTCCTCAACCTCAAGCCTCAACTTGGACGCGTCATCGAGGGCGGCCTAATGCAGTCCCCTCGTCCTCGCCAAGTTCTCGTTGGCGACGTCCAGAACCTGCTCAAGTTTGTCAGACGCCTCTGCTCGCAATCTGAGCTCAGTGCTGACTTTCATAGCCTGGGCACTGGCCCCTGCTGCCAGATTCAAGCGCCAATATAGCGCCCTAGTAATCAAAGCACTCTGTGAAACAAAACACAGATAAAAAAGCATAAAAGTCAACATAGAAGGCACCCATTGCTCTGGAATAGCAATTTACCCGAGAAGCGTAGGACCTAGCGAGCCCCATAAGGGCGGAGTTATCAATTTCAGGGAGAAGATTGACATCCTTCGTCATATTTCGCTGACCAAACGCGGCATCGATGAGGTCCAGGTCCGCAAATTCATTTGCCAAGGGACCCACACCCGGGTACAATGCCGAGCTCATCAGGGCAGCGAACGCCGCCTCGATGGCTGAGTCCAAACCACCGGGCTGCCCGTCCGAAGGACCAGGCCGGGCGATCTCAGGCTGAGAAGCTTTCAACCTTCTTGCCTCCTTCAGCAAAACTCTGGCCTGAGATTCCTCGGATACCTCGGCAAGCCCAGGCGCCAATTTTTCCGAGACCTCAGTGGGAGAAGCTTCAACTGGAAGATTCTTATCTCGTCCTCTCCCCTCATCCAAGATTTCCTCCTCGATCGCCTCGGCGATAGCAATCGCTCCCTCCTGTTCTCCCGCCGAGGCTAGAGACATCTTCTCACTCGGGGAAGGAACCCCCAGGATACCGACCTCTGCTGAGCCTGGCAATAACTCATCCCCAGGAGAGGGTACTGCCGGATGAGCACACGAGGCCTCATCTGGGCTGTCCACTATCTCCACCACCAAAGGATAAGGGATCTCAACAACCTTGCCAGAGTCCTCTGCTCTCTGCTCCTCCGACATGGCTATCGCTTCTTCCCCGATTGAGGGAACCCCTCTCTCACTGCCGGCTCTCCCATATCTCTTTCTTTGATGGTAAAAAGCGCGGGCTAACCTTGACTCGCCCAGCCTCCGGCGAGTGCTCTTCAGAAAGACGAACCTTCTTCTCAGGCTTAAGCCTTTCCATACTACCAGTTCCTCTTGGGCGCTTGCCCAACTCCTTCCTTATACGGCCCGCCAGTGCGGATTTCTTGGCTGCAAGCGCAGTGGGCAAATAATCAAACTGAGATATACTTGCTCGAGTGAAATCAATGAAAGGGAAAAAGAAAAAGACTTACCGTGTACATTGACGGGGCTAAGCCCGGCGGCGAAAAGAGCCTCCTCTGATAGTAAGTCGTTAGCCGAGAACATTCGGCTGTCACAAAGGACCTCTAGGTCCTTCTCCTGTTCGGACAAGGCTAGATGTGTTTCCACATCCTTGACAAAGCTCCCCCATCCCCGCGGGAAGTCAGAGCCGATGTTCCCCTCGGCGATAAAGAATCGGACCTTCCACTCTTTTATGGACGATGGCTTATCCATAATCATCTTGAATGATTTCCGAGGTCCGACATAGGACCACTCTGAGTTCCTTCCCGACATCAGATGATAGCAAGCATGGAACAGGGGAAGAGTTGCTGTTACCTAAACCCGACTGCACATCGAGATAAACCCGATGATGCTGCGCCAGCTATTAGGAGCCACCATTGTCGGACAGATGTTGTAAAACCTCATGATCTCCTTCGCTAGGGGATGCAGGGGGAACCGGAGGCCTGCCTTCAGGCTATCTTCATAAAGAAAGATCCCACGCACCAGTTCTTGTGAGACCCTATGCTTGGGCTCCGGCAGCTGCAGGAGGATATCCGAGGGAATGCCATATTTCTGGCGTATTCTTTCCAAATCCTCAACAACAATCTCCGAAGCCATGTCGCTAGGACTTACCATGCTGTTGGTCGAAAGAAACGCCGAGCGAGGCTACAAAGAAAATAGGGGAACAAGGTTCTCCAAGAAGAAACGAAGGAGCGCTGCGAATGGGAATGACGCTGTTACGACTTTGCTTTTCCCCAAAGGAAACCGCCCCAAAGAGAAGATATGGCGCCTTGACCGAAACATCTCGAACCGCCATCGTCGGCGCCGTGAAAATCGGGATTTGATACGTGGCGCTTCCCCAACCGTTGCCCCAAAGAGACGGCTCCCATAAAGGCATGGCGGCCGCGCAACATTAATTAGGACATTATTATGCAGGTTGTCAAATCCAGGCCCTTCCACTCAGATCTTGCCACCTGGAACTATACTCCCTACGCCCGAACCTACACTTCAAACAATGGAGTGGGGGGCATGTGTTGAGGAGTGAAATCGCCATCGCGTTAATAATTGTGCAAGAGGTTAGGATCAACCCTGAATCCTGGCTCTCACTCGCTGTGCGATGCCCGTTAGAAATGAGTCATCCACCATACCTCGGTCCTAGCCGAGCTATTCATCGTGTCTTGCCAGCCAAGCTATCCACCATACCTCGGTCCTAGCCAAGCTATCCACCATGCCTCGGTCCTAGCCGAGCTATTCTCCATGCCTCGGTCCTAGCCGAGCTATTCACCATGCCTCGCCAGCTGAGCTATTCACCATGCCTCCGAGTTATCCTTATACCTCATCCTGGTCTGAGTTATTCTTATGCCCCATCCAGGCCCGGGCACTTAAGCGCCTCTGCGGAATCTCGCGTGGGAGAGCTTAAATCCATAAGATTCCAAACAAAAATCACACCCGATGGTAGCTAGAGCCCTGGAGCCTACACAATCGCCGAATCTCAAGACATCAACCAGCTCTCCCAGCCGTCGATCCTCTAACCAACAAGATACGAATCTTACTGACATCATAACAAACTGGATTCGAAGCCTAACGACTTTCGGACCCACGACGCCTCCAAGGAATCAGGTGATCCTCTATAAATACGACCGTCTTTCGACTTCCCAGATATGCGCACTTGTTCCACTGGTTCACTCTTCATCTACCTCTGCTCACCCCTTCTCGCCATTAACGCTTCGCTCGGAGCTCTCGAAGGGCCACCCTGGAGAGACTCTTCAGCGAGAGCCTTCTTCTCATATTTGTTGATCACTGATCTCTGCTGACTTGAGCGTCGGAGGGTCTTCCACGGAGGGCCACCCCCAACACCTCTCGTGTGAGGACTGTTTTGCAGGTCCGCCCAGGAGGGAGCCCACCCTGAAGCTCGATCGCGCCCGAGTTGGAGGACAGATTTCAGCAGCAACACTTATAGTATTATAGTTTATGCCTAACTAACGAAAAACCAAACAAGTCCATATATAAATTGAGCATTTTTATCCAAACTTAATTAGCCATATTTAAACTTTGTTTCTTTTTTTGGATATATTCAAGCGAAGAAACTCTTTAAAAATTCATGCCAAGCACTATCATACTGCTTGGTTTCATGAGGTTCAGGGCCAATTTAGAGCCAATGCAACCCAATATGGAACAAAATAGCACAATCCCAGTTCAACATATACTGGGGCATATTGGTCCGCCAAATACAGTACAACCCGCCAATACTGGGTTAATACACATTTTTTAAATCCTTGTAAATATAATAGTAGAATGATACAAAGAAAAGAAAGCTTAAAGAGAACCAAAGATGAGATGTAACCAAAATAAGTTTATATGTTAATTGTTCGGAGAAAAGCATGAGAACATATTAACCTGGTTAGCCCTAATGCCCAACCAGCATAACAAGACAACCAGATCAAAAATGCATAAAAGAAATGGCAAATGTGCAACACGGAATGATAATTCATTAATAGCAAAGTTTAATGAGATTTACCTACTTCATGATTATATAGGACCAAAATAAGAAACCTATATACATGACTTGCCTACACTTGAAAAAAATCTCCAGTCAAAAATCCATTCAGGTTTAAATAAAGATGATAGGTGTCTCACATCGATGAACCGAGTTATTAAATGTGATCTACTACCTTTAAAATACTTGAATACCAAAAATCATATGATTTAAAGACCCTTAGCTAATGCATTAAACAATTAAAAAAACATGTATTGTTTCATGTTATATAAACTATCCAATTTTTGGACTAGTTGATGCATGTGCAAAGGACTCTAAATTATATGGTTTTTTATATTTAGGAATATTAGACATGATGCAACACATCTAACACTACATCATAGATGTGGGATCCTCATGGTCCACACCAAATCTAAGTAAAAGATCCACTCAGGTCTAGCCAAGTCAAGTGCTCGCTCTCTCTCTCTCTCTCTCTCTCTATATATATATATATATATATAGACAAAACAAGTGCCTAATATTTTCCACTAATTTTGAGCTAGAATAAGTCTTTCTCTTTTGTCAAAGATATAAATCAAACTACTGAAAGATTTAACTTCCTTTATATTAGAAAAACCAAGTCCTTCTGCGCCAATACCTGGATCATCTGAACTTGGCTCCCAATAGAAAGGAGTGATGCTGGAGAATTAATTCCAGGAGCATTTTCAACTTTTGTTTCCAAAGCAAGCAATTTTGAAGAAATTTTCCGCAGATAGTCAGCCTGAAATATTAAAAATTTTGAAAAGTTATTTACCATGGAAGTCTATAGTTCAAATTAACAGGGAAAAACAAAAACAAAAGAAGGAATAAGCATATTTTGAGCATGAAAGAAGATACTAGAATATAAATGGGTAATAAATGGACTTTGGGTCATGATGTTCATGCCACTACTAGAATTTGTGGAAGACTTGACAACAATGTTTACTAGCATGCCTTATTGCAGCTATTTCCCAATTCCATGGTAGATATCTTTCACGTCTATGCCACTGACCGTGTTGCCCTTCTGGGAAACTTACAGCCCCTGTCACCTCTTGTACCAAAGTTAGATTCATATTTGGAGTTTAAGCTGCCAAGAGATCTTATAAATCCTGGACTGGAAAAGAAATCTGATTTTCTGATAAACTCACATTCAAAGAATCACTTCACCAGATGCTAACAGATGGTTGTGCCAACATATTCTTTGGAAGGAGTTAGAATAGGTGGTATTTCTATTTACAACTTGATGAAAAATAACATATTTCATCAATGGATGAAGGACTGGAGTCAATTATCAAAAGATATACCCACAAACTCTAAATTAGGTGAAGATTTCGAATAAATTGAACTAATGTAAGATCCAAAACTGAACAACTGAACCAGAACAGACCATTTAGAGATCAAAAGTTGAATAATGGTTTGGATCATGGAAGATTGAACCATGCTGAATTGGTCGATTTGGCCCGAACTGACTAGAAACCAGCATTGTTTTGGCTTTCAGTTCGGTTCCAGTGGAAAAAGTGGAAAAGAATGGGAAAAAATAAAATAAAAACTTTGACAAACCATTAAAAAACTGTTAAAAAAATGTTAACAAAAGGGAAAAGGGCAATTAGCTACTACCAATTTGCGGTTATACCAACCTTGGTTTGGATCATAAATGATGAGTAATGCCTAAAGCATCACTTAATATTCAGTGTAGATTAAAGCATAAATGAAACATGAAAGATCAGCACCAAAGTGGACGATTGTAGGGGTCAACAGAAATTCAATTATGAATACCCAGTATGACATCATAGGTGGGGCACCTAATGGGTCGACATCACAGAAAAGCAAAAGCATGCTTCCAATAGGCAACTCACCACCATTGATCAACCAATCAAAAGGAAATCCAATTTGAGACCTGCAATCAGAGAGGTCCTGCATTGAAACTGCTGTCCAATATTCCAATTAAGATCAAAACCCCTTCACAATGGAACATGAATAGAGCTAATCCAAGAAAAAAAAAAGAATAAAAACCTTGCACACATGCAACTCAATCACCTCCAATATCTCACAATAGTTTTTGAGCTGCGCCAGATTCCTTTCTCTCTCACACATTATTTTGATAAGGTTAAAATGGGTAATTCAAATTTTTAAAATTTTTTTCATATTTTTCAAAATTAAATTCTTTCTATTTTGGTTGAATGTTTTATCCACATCGAAACTCCATATGACAAATCAAGTTCAGATTCAGGTTAGGATCCATCAAAATCAGAAAGCTTATAACTCACATCAAATCCATTAATAATTAGATTCAAATTGGGATTTGAGCATGCGATTGTAATAGGCCAGCTAGCATAGTTCAACAATTCCCAAAACTGAAGGGACTCTCATCACAATAGTCCATATATATTATACAGTGAATCTATGGCAGACTGCAGCAGGAAAGGAGCATGACATGGAAAGTGAATGAACAGCATTGAAAAAAAAAAAAAATCAATTACATTAGGAACATGTTTTAAGTTTCCATTTATGTCAGATTTGATTGAAATGAAATCAAAATATAAGTGCTAGCTAGTATTTGTGAACTGAAATGACAGTGTTGGTGAGTTAAGGAGAGCATGCCAGAGAAAAACTCAAATCCTAACATGAAGGGAATTAATGCAAGTCATGTAGCCAATCCCCTATGTATTCCTACATTCACAGATACCATAGATACATATATATCTGGGTTATCGGGTTTTGGGATTTTGAATATAGCTACATAGCTACATCCAAGTTTGAGCTAGTAAGAAAATGAATCTTAAATATGGAACCCGACTTCAATCCTTATAATCTGAAGCTTAAATAGGATCCAAACCCAATTATTATAACATAATTGGACGAGTTATAAAATATTCAAATACCATTTACACCCATACCATCTAGGATTGTGGACCTCTCTCTATCCACACATTAGCCAAGGAACAGTTTCTCTCTCTCTCTCTCTTATAGATGTCGTATGACTTCCCATAAACCCAACAAAATTGATGTTTCATCAACAAGACTTCAAGGGAATATATGACATTTTTTAATGCATGACTTAAAAAGAAGGGACCATAAGTTCATATCTAGCGGTGATTCCATGTCTGCATGCTAATGCAGTTCAATTAAATATTCATTCCATGTCTTCTTTCCAAAAATGTCTTGAATTTTTACATCTTTCCTAATTCTTTTCGTGCCCCGATTCCTAATTTTTATTACGATATCAATTTTATTTAACTTTTCAATCACCTCATGCAACAAATTTTAACAGGATATTTTTTTTTTCAAGAAAAGGAATCCCATTCTTTGTTTTCCTTGATTAGTAATTCTATTGGTTCAGCGATATAGAGATAAACAATCATTTTTACTATTGATATTTTAGTAAAGGTTTTAAATCTTGTGGGATGAGGGTGTCCTGATTTCTCCATAGAATAGGAGACCTTGTTGTCCCACCCCATCCCAATCGCCATCCCAGAAAAGAAACCCGGTACCCCGATCTCTCCCCTTCAATTTTTTGTTATATCTTTTCTTTATTTTTTCCGTTTTTCCTTCTTTTCTTCTTCTTTATTTTCCTTCTTCCTTCTTTCTTCTTCTTTCTCTCTTCTCCTCAACTTCCTTTCTACTTTTTCTTCCTCCTTCCTTTTTTTCCCTTCTTCCCTTCCTTATTTTTCTTTCCTTAAATGATAGGGTCCTGGTGTCCCACTCCTATCTCAGTTCTGTTTGCCCACAAGAATGAGATGGGACATCTAGGACACCCCATACTACCAAGACTTAAAATCCTGATTATAAGGTTTCTACATTAATTGGTTTTTAAACTTTTAATAGTAATAAGGTCAAGAATCTTATTTTTGGTTTAAGATCAAATAAGTATGATCTTGTTAAAAAATGATAAATTTATGTTTTTTGTTAATTAATTTATAATATTCATTTAAGATTGAACAAATATGATGCCATAAAATTGGCCCCCTACATCAAAATCTTGCCTTGCTCTTGTCACAAAACCACCGACAGATACTAAGATTGTTACCAAAAGTTTTGATGTGTTCTCGTTAGCAAAATTTCTTGACTACAATATCTTACTATTGAATAAGACTTCTCAAAATCTCCTTTGCAAAGGACCGAAGAAGAAAGGAAATCAATGTACAGTTACCAGCCACTTATATAGGTTTGCTATCACATTTATGACCAATGAGAAGTGTCCAAGAAGTCAGCTTGATTTAAGAACTGCAACATCTAAAAGATATTGAAGAAAGCATAGGCCATATGTTCAGCTGAATGAAAAGAAAAAGGAGCCCCCAGTCATGTTGTAGGATTATTTTTCACAAGTTTAACCAAGGATCAAAATTTGAGGATTGATATCATATCAATGGCCAGCTAGTACATTATGATCCTTGATACACAAGGGAAGTACCCTCCATGGGCTTTTGAAATGTGCTAAAAATAATTAAAAAAAGGAAGTGTATGTAATGGTATAGGGGTTGGTATGCATCAATACACCTTGATAAGAGCTGATATAGATGATGTGAGCTTGGCTTATTCAATGTTAGGGTGTATCACCCCTCTGATGCCAGCTCAAGAGCAATATGTATCCGGCATCTCAATCCTTTCTTTTAGCAAGGTAAGAAAGACTCCTTTTCCACTAACAAGTCCAAGGATATGTTTGGTGCTGCTTTTGTTTTTCAAAAAGTTCTCTCAGAAGGAGCTTGGAGCTAAGTTTCTTATCCTCCCATAAAATCCCTTTTTTGACTTTTCATCTTGTAGAGGCCCTCTCAAACATTGTCACCAAATACTTTCTTTCTAGGAAGTATTTTTGTACTTTAACCTTAAATCCTAAACCCATGGTTGAAGAAAGTTGGGTTAGCTAAATGATCCCAAACTAAGTGGTTTGGACGATTTGGCCTCCCGATTTGTACAAGAGGTGAAGTAACTGTACCGCCCATACCAACGTACCAAACCACCTTGTACCAAATCAAACTGCATGATTCAACATGGTACAAGGGTGAATGTAAGTGAGACTTTTCAATTCACTTGACTGGTATGCCATTGGTTCGGTACAATGCATAATATACTAGTCCGGCACCGATACGATACCAATACCCTATGAAGAAAGTACAATTTTAAGCTCCCACTAACCAAATATATTCCTTTGGGGCTTACGTTTTGTTTACACCTATCAAGCAATAAAGAAAGAGGCCAAACATTGTGGTGTGCCCACATAGCAGCTGGCTAAATGAATGCCACACATCACCTAAAGATATGAAGATCCACTAGAATCCTTTTCCTCAATTCTTCTGTATTTTCTTTTATCTTCTGCAGTTTAAGTTTTTAAGAAATGGTACAAACTGGCTTGTTTTGGAAAGTTCAAAGATGTCTGAAAGTTGCAATTAGAACAGAGACATGGTTTGCACACAAGATCCCTTAATATTTTCATGTATGCTGAAATCTGAAGTCAAATTAACTATCTTCATTAAGGGAGAATGCAATAGAAATCTGGGTAACAAATTCTCTTCTTTCTAGAATTCAAATTTGAAATTGAAGTAGGGAGATAGAATTCACTGAAATTTACATGTCAATACACCTGAAAAGGTTTTACTCATGGGATATTTACATCAAATATGACTAGTCTCCTATTATCATTTTGTTGCAACTACATCATACTCATCCCTAAAACCAATACATCTGGCTTTCCACATTGGGACTAATCACTAATGTGTTCAACTCAACCAAATGTTCTTCACAATCAAAGAATGAAATACAGTGAACTCAAAGGGTTTTCAAACATGACTCTGATGCCTACAGAACTAATAGAGATTTCCTGATTCATCAAAATATTTAGACAAAGATCATGCATCCTTTCGATAGTTGACTACATTTACTTAGTTAATCAGTCACCTTGACATGAGCATTTGTCATGCACATTGCACATAGTAAACCATCAGCAAAATCTGTCTGTTTTTATGTATGGAAACTAATTTGCAGGGCTAAATTAATAGCATGCACATATATATTGCTTTATATCTTCAGGAACAGTAAATCAGGTAATGGTTGTGGATATGTCTTCGCGTGGCCACTTTATCATGCAATAGACAGCAAGGAAAGATTGAAGACAAGAAAATAAACTAACCTGACTAATAGCTTGGGCAAACATCCTCTGCTCAAATCGAACAGCAAGTTTATGAAGATCATTTAGACCCTCAGAAGCACCTGGCGGGAAGTGCTTCTTTAAAGAGTTCATTCTGTGTATTAAGGAAACAATAGAATTAACTATCACAACATTATGCAAAAGCTACAGGCACCTGCCAAAAAATGTCAACAAAAAATTTAACGAAGAAATATTTCATCTGGAACCAAGTCATGATGGACATCAGAGAAGAACTGAAAGAAATTGATTTTAGACTGTTCTCAATCAGGCAAATCAACATCACGTCTTCTCAAGAGTGCAGCATTCCTAGAATATCAATGTGGAAGATCCACAGAGGGAAAGCAAACATACAAGTAATTATGCATCTTTGTAAGCACAAAATATGGACCTAAATCACAAGATCAACATCCTTATGCTTCTTGTTGGCAGCAGCACTGCAGTCTGGACCAATATCTAAAATGAATTCAATATCAAAACTTGCTTAAAAAAGGAAAAAGAATAAAACTGAAGAAACTGGTAACTCTTTTAGCAGTCTCATAAATCAAAGCAGAAGTGACATTGAACCATAAGCAACATACATTCAAGAACCTGCCCATACTTGTAAGTTTTTTTATTACCTTATATATGCAATAACCAAAAAAACTTGTCACATATATGCAGGGCAAGGCCTTGTGCATTCTCCGCCCTTCAAACCTTACAATAAAAACAAATGGAGAAAGAAAAAATATTCTATAAACTTCCTCCCAGATTTTCCCAGGGATCACCCGTTTCCTTATCATCATAGGGGTTCCACAAATTTTAACTGCATATAACTACAACACAGAGCTTGAGAACTTCATCTCAGTTTCAACTAGAACAGATGAGTTCCAGTTTCAAAAAAAATTCATTGAAAATTGCTAAAAATAGAAAAGTCAATTAGAATAAGGAAAGATGTCAAATGGACAACTAATAAAACAAGTAAACTAGGTATCATTTTAATGCAAATTCTATCTATCAGGAACTTCATATGTATTCTTTTAGCAGTTTCATACACAATTATATATGTATATATGTAAGGTATACCGAACCGTACTGAACTGCTATGGTGCGTACCAAGCTATACCAATGTGGAACCAGTATAATTCACAATTTCAAAATGGTATATGTCAGCACTGCCTCAAACCACCCTATATAACCCAGAATCGCACCGCATTCACCTCATATTGACTTTGTACTATACCAAACTGCCCTGTACTATACGAACCATCCAATTCAGGTCGGTATGAGGTAATTATGGGTTGGAACCTTCCAATTCACATAATTGGTACATCGTTGGTTCAGTACAATATGCCCTGTATTGAACCGTAACAATCTGGTATTGAAATATTACCAGTTCTTGGTACGACGAACCATATATATGTGTGTGTACAAAATGATAAAAGATTTGCGCTTCCCATGTAAGTTTACTATTTGATCATATCCTGACTTATTAAAATTGATATGCCTAAGTTTTACCATAACCAAACTTATATAAAAAGGTTACTTAAATCTGTATCTGACCGGAATATATTATTGCAACACTCTCATATCTTCTGAAAACTCATAACATATCATTTTAATCAAGACAAACTTCTTGTGGACATTGAAAAAGATCAATGAAAAAATTTGGCATACATAGCTCATATATAGCATATGCCATTTAGTTTCTGTCAAAGCTCCAAAACATGCCCCAGTTTCAGATCAATTTTGGAGTTTAAAAAAAAAAATCCAGCCATTCTGTATTGTCTTAATAAGTGATAGACCACATCCTCTAACATTGTAACTCATAACATGCAGCATGCATCATCCTGACCTGGTAATAGATTCACCAGAAATTAACATAAGATCCTCATCTTTAATGCATTGTCATGTGCCTAAACCTTATTTAATGCCCGTTGATCTAAAAGATATAACATAATCAACTTCTTTGCTATATCATACAATCTTGGACAGGAATTAAAAATAGGGTTGGCTCTGACATGAAGTCATATGTAAGAAAATTGATGGGTAAGAGATTCTGATCAATTTCACAATGGAAGGTAACAGCAGTTTCTCTAGCTCAATGACCAAATCACACAGGTAAAATGAAGATCCATTTTGGTCTAGAAACAAGAAAAGATTAACAATAAAAGTAAATTAATTTAATCATCTTCAAAGGCTGCAAGATTATAGCAGCATCCTCCAAGAGTGCTCCATGTGATCCATAAAATTTCCTAATTAGGATATAGATAATAATATATTTAAGCCTCTCTTAAGAATACAACTGTAAATATAATGATGTGGTATTCAACAACTTCACAGAAAAGGAAGAGGGCGACATCAGTGTGATACTCTGCCATATGGATTGATCATTTGGCTCCAAGTACAAGCCTTGAGGAATTCACGTGACACCTTAACACTTTATAGGTATAATCAAAGAAATAAATGATAAGAATTGATAACCATAGATTGCTGGTTATTTGCTTGTTCCTTAAACTCTCTTTCATGGCATAATCACACGATACACCTTTTGTCTAATACCTCTATCTTTATAGTGTTGCATACCACAAGATTCCAGTCCCCTATTCTGCATGAGCACCGACTGAATTCAAACTAAAATTTTATCACATTCTCCTATGCAAGTGTGGCTAGGGATTCTTTATTGCATGTAAACCCTGTCCCGCTACAGTGCAACATCCTCTCAACCCATTTCAGAGTCATGCTAGAATGTCTTTATGCACACCACAAGTGGATACTGGATCTCTCCCATAATTCATATTAGATCATTTGAGCACAAAGTTCTAAGATAGCAGCACACTGGCCTCTTCCTAGCATGAAAGTGCACAATCATCATCTATTGTTAAGTAACACATCAAGACATGCATTCAAATTCTGCTAGAGGGACAAATATTCTCCAAGATTAAGTGTTGTTTAAAATTCTAATTTCATGAATGTTCAAAACCCTATAGTTTCCAAGCAATTCTTCCATGTGTCTCAAAACTATGCCTTGTTTGTATTTCCAAACTTTGCAACGAACATTAAGCTTATGTGTCATTTTTGATGTTCTAAATTTTACAGTCATTTCTTGAGTTTATGGTTTCTGAAATCTCAACTCTATAATTGACTTCAATCCCGAAATTATTTTCAAATTGATAATTAATATGCATACTTACCTATTCTTATTTGGAAATCTGAATACAAGTTAAATTTAAAATTCTTTTTTTATTTTAAAAATTGAAATATATGATTTTTGGAATCTCTATTTTCTGTTCTCTTACCTAAAATCATGTTCTGCATGCAGGGGTAAGGTTGTGCATATTTGACGCTCGCAGACCATGCAATCACAAGAGCCTTATACAATGGGACACCCTTTACTATAAATCTTAGTATGTTGCCATACTACATTGGTAGTGAATCAAGACTCAACAGAAAGGGCATATCGAGTCTTGCTAGGCCGAACCAGCCCTCGTACCACAAATATGACCGTTGTACCATTGTGATACTAATGCAAGGCCGGGTACCAATATTGTGAATCTTGCTTGAAATTGTCTTCAACAAAATCTTTTGAAAATTGATCTTTTGGTGTGTCTATTTTCTGCTGGAGCTTTCTCAATAGTACTCCAAAATGTCATATCTGAATTTTATTCTATTTGAAAACGATATTACATTACTTGAAAATAAAAGTGTACCACTAACTAAGTCTTATATCACCTTATTCAATTATCAACAAAGATAGGTGTATGCAGCCTCATCTAGATTATCAAAAAGATATAATGAAACTTTGGCCAGCTAATATCGGCGGACCTCGAGGATGTGATTCACCTTATCTGTTTTAACAAGGATGTAAAAATCCTTATCAAAACTATCAGTGATAATAGAAGTGGCCTTATCTGATTTAGCAATGGGCAATATAAGAGGCTAGAGGGTATTACAAAGGTTTGAAAGAAAACATGTTCAATGTGAAATAATCTATCTGAATTATTTTATCATTTCAAGCAAGATCTGAAAGATAGAACCAAAAACCATACTAATACGGTACAATATGGTCAATATGATACAATACACACTCCGTACTGAGATAGGATTCTAATACTTTTTCTCACTCCTAGACATAGTGTCACTTAAAACCTGGTAGTATAAGTCAGTTCAAGATGACATAAGATGGTTCCATTCAGTTTGGATTGGTTCAGTTCATACCGAATCGAACCTTGATATCATACCAATACCTTACCGGCACAATATGGCTGGTATGGGTCAGTACAGCAAACCACGATTTCAAGGTATCTCATTTCTCTTGAATATCTCACTATAAAATGGTTTTGCTAAGCCCACACTTGAATCTATAGTGAAAACTCTAACTTATATTTTATGTTTTAGGACTTGTCAAATTGAGTAGATGTTTAAATTCTTTTGGACATTGTAAAGCTTCTTACCCACCTATTATGTCACATCATTCATTACACAGTATTTTCATAATGATTAGTTACGGATATAGTAAATCTATTTCAAAAAAAGATAACTCAAAATTTTGATGGGTGCTTTCAAATCTACTGAATATTGAAGCAATCAACAGCACCATAGCTCGAAAGTTTTATTTAGAATTTATAACAAATTTTCAAGTAATGCCCATGCCAGTAACAAATTTTCAAGTAATGCCCATGCCAGTCATGGATCAAAATAGGACAACCTTAGTTGCGCCCCAGTAGGTATACCGATTCCTAACTCTATCACCCAATATTGACCCATACAACTTGGTATGTCCTTTTCTTCCTTTTGGTTCATTTGAACAACAAATGTCTTATGCCAACCCAAACAGCCCCAATATCATGGTATATACCATACCAGCCGGTGATCAAACAGATCCATGATTTTTCCTTATGAGTTGTGATATGCTTTTTAGTTATGCTCTAAATGAGCATATAGTTTCTTTAAAGGATAATTAAATGTAAATGATATGGTGACTTACTACATAATCATATCTCAAGTTTTCAATAAATCTCAGATCATGATTGCATCTATCATGCCTTTCTAAATATGAAATGGTATTCTATCTAGCTCTAATGCATTAACTTTTTGCATGATTTTCAAAGCTACTTATGCATAAACTTTTAAAGATAAAGAAGAGAAACTCGACAGATCCCTAATGGTGCCAATTCTATATCTGAAAAAAAACATTCTCAACTTTCTTTAATCTCCTCATCTTACACCAAGGTCTTACCGTTCTCAATTCTAACATATCTAACTTCATTAATATCTTTAACCTCCATCTCTTGTTCTAGTTAACTTATAAATTTCTTTCACCTTTGACATATAAATTATCATGCACATTCCATGCCCTTGTACCAACACTTGATATGCTGGTAGAGACAAGACTATAGCCATATTATATGTCAGCACGATACTTTTTGAAGCCCTATACCATACTAGGACATGATCAGTATGGTATGATATGATCAATACCGGGTCATACAACTTGATCTAGCAAACCTTGACATAAAAACACAAGAACAGGAATCAATTTATTTTAACAATTCCAAATTTGTAAATTGTAATTATTATCAATAAACAATTACTCTTCAATAGATTCCATGCAATTATCTTCTAATAAATTTGCATATTTTTATTATTCTACTATCTACAAAAACTCAATGATGCATAAGAGGCATCCTAATTCATTTTAGCTACCAAGGGCATTAATAAATTAACTTCATTTAAAGAAAATTAAAAATATAAAAACATTAGACCCTTTCATGATCGGACATCAATTTCATCTTCTTTTCTCTCATCATAAGTTAGTTATTGCTTTTTATATGCTTTTCTTCTGGACATATCAACAAGTGCCAACATTAAACATTTTTGGCTTGCATGATGTGACACGTTGTTACCCATTATATATGTATATGTACATATACATGCATGCATATATACATATACATACACGTATGTTTCTTATGATGAATATAAGTGCTCGCTCCTGCTCCCCCAATTATTGGTGTTGGTGTTGGCCCCCCTCCACTTGTAAAATGTTGGGGAAAATTTGTTATCCCATCACCATGGGAAAACCAGCCCCTCGTAACTTTTCTCTCAACTTTATCTCTCACATAATTTTGATTAAAAGAACAGCATCCAATAACTCTCCATTTAGCCATCCTAAAATTTTGTTTCTAGTCATTAATACCTTAACTTGTAGACTTTCTCTTCTTTATAATTAAATAAAGAAATAATATATATATCTTTGCCAATAGCTCATGTCTTTACAACTCCATTCAAACCTCTCTCTCTCTGGCCCCCCCCCCCCCCCCCCCCCCCCTCCCCCCAAACTCCCTCTCCATCTCAACTACTAAAATAAAATCTGTTTAGATCTTTCATAATTTCATGCTTATCAGTAGCCAAGATGATCTACTCCTAGAAAGTCTAATGTTTTATTTTCTTCCTTGTACTTTAGTTATAATTAATGATTGTTTATTTTTCTTTTTTTAGTTATTTGTTCCTATTTAACATGTCATTCTGTTGTGATTATTTGTTTAAGGGCTGTTTGGATGAAGCAACAAATTATCCATGGATTTTTCCTCCACATGGCTACCATCAAGTCTATTTGTAATTTGAATATCGACTTAGTCTTAAATAGAGCAGAGTGGAGGAAGCAGATTCATATAGCCGACCCCATGTAGTTGGGAAAAGGCTTAGATGAGTTGAGTTGAGTTGAGTTGAGATGAGATGGCTACCATTAAGTATTAGTTAATCCATGAGAGGGATTTTTTCTTATGGGGAAAATTAAGATAATAAAACTCTAGAAAAATGGGGAGAGTGGAAACCACCTTTTAAATGGAATCCAGTGTCCCATATTTTTTTGGATTGCATGCTCTGAGGGCCAAGGAAAGCTCTTCCTCATTGATTTTCTTTTCTCTGAACACTACTCGTTTCCTCATCTTCAGGTAAACAGAGAACTTATCCTCGAACATCCTATGCCTGCATCCAAACAGACCCTTTGTTCTTCTCTTCTTCCATGTACTGTTGTCTAATAATACTTGTCTGATTTTGAATAATGCTTGCTTCAATATGAACATAAAATTAGAGATAGTGTTTTAGATAGTTTTTTCTTTGTTGCTGATGAATGACTTAATCTAGTAGAAAATAGATAAAGTTCCTTTTGCACTTTATTGTATTAAAAAATAAATAACATGATCATTAAGATTTGATAATTTGAGGGAAATTTTTTTTTGTATAGATATGATAAAAGTTTACTCCAAACCATCACAAAATTTAAATATTTATCTAGCATCTATACACTTACTTATTTTTTTATCAAATCCAAGCTTTTCAAAATGATGTACTATGGAATCACTCTTACATCATAATCATATGAATATCATATGAATACTATAGTAGAGGTATAACGATCATTATTATTAGTAGGTTTGGTAGGACTTGACAATATAGCCTTCCCTCCCGTCCCCAAGCAAAATCTTGGCTTTGCCCTTGCATATGACAAAGCACATTTTTCAAAGAGCATTTGTCTACTTTTACCACACACACACACACACACAAAGCATTTGTCTACGTGCTTCTTGAAGAGGATTATTAGATAAACAAAATAATATAGAATTTGCTGCACACGCCTGACATGAAACCCTCCATGAATAATATAATCTTGTCCATGGATTCTACTTCTTTACTCTCTTCCTTGAGAGATCCAATATATTTGATCACAGCTAAACATGGTGAACATGTCAGTGTTATGGCAAAGAGTACATGACAAATATTTCATCTCCTATTCTCATAAAAGGATGAAAGGGAGAGGTGATTTTCAGATCTATGTTGTCATTAAGTTGTTGAATAAAATTCTTCCCAATATTGCTAGTAAATCAGTTCCGATGGCCTTTACAATTGCCATTAAGTTATTAAATAAAATTCTTCCCAAGATATCTAGTAAATCAGTTCCAGGCTTAACGATACTAGGAACGATACTACGGGTAAAAGAGAAAAAATACGCAGAAATATGTCTTTGTAAAACCTACACTTCTTTTTCTTTTATTGAATTTGCTCTACGTCAACAGTATCCACACAACTATCCAAAAGAAGACTATATCATCCAAACCATGCTCACCACAACCATAAAAATAAAATAAAAAATAAAAAAGCGTCCTAGGGCACAAGTCTCCTGCCAGGGTCGCAGTTCTACTCCCATGCGCGAGACGCTGTTTTCTTAATCCACGATACCCTGGCTACAATGGACCAACTAGCCATTGCACCAAGACACCCCCCTCCAAAACAGCGACAGAACAATCTCAAATTTACATTCATAAGTACATTACTAATCAATCAGACAAAATCCTTAGAACAGACGACCATACCGCGAAAAAAAAAAAAAAAAAATCAAACCAAGCAGCACGAAAAAAAAAAGGAGAGAGATAACCATCCATCATAAATCCCTAGCAGGAAAACGACGGAATCTAGGGATAAACATCGAAACCAAGGGAAGAGAAAGAGAGAGAAGCTTTGCTCACATCCTGCCAGCGATCCTCAGCCTGTTCTCCTTGGTAAGCTTGGACTTCCAGTCGTCGCGGCGAGCTCTCGCGGTGGAGAAGTCCTCCACCTTAGAGGCATTTCTACTGCTCCCCTCCATGGGAAATAATCGGAGTTGGAAAAAACTCTCAGGAAAGAATGGGGAACCAAGAGCACCTCTCTTCCTCCATCTGAGAGTTTGCAAGGCCGCGGAGAGGAGTTGGGGGGGGGGGGTGGGGGCGCTATTTATAGGGGTAGAAGGACGGGCGCTCTCCAGGAGGCGAACCGGGGCGGGGTAGGAGGATAGGACAACGTGTTTAAAATGTTCATAGGCCGCAGCCTCTTTGGGACCACAGGATGGGACGCCGTGGCAGCGAACCGGGAGAACCATGCCGTGGTGGAACCCGGGTCACTCGATAAGCCGCATGTATGGGGCCGTGCCCGTGAAAACAAAATTTAAACGAGGTCCCTCGCAGAACTTCGATATTTCCTCAGCTCCAGCTACAATGTTTTTATTTATTTATTTATTTATTGGGAAAAAGGTTCCTCTCTTTGTACCACCCCTTGGCCTTTTCAGCGCCAGCACATGAAATCAAAAGCATTGTAAAATTTATTTATTTTTCGGATAACTTTTTCCGCTTATGGTTTATATATATTTGTAGGAGCGTTACTATTGTTATTATTATGCATTTAATTTTTATTGTTATAATGGTTAATATCACTCCTATTAATGACATATGATATTAGTTTGGGCCATACTTTTATTTGCCCATAAAAATCTTGACTTCTTATTAAGCGAAGCTTGGTTATCAGTCATCCTTAAGGTAATATATAAAAATATTAGTCCATTAAATCTCAATCTTTCTTATCTTGCCTAATATTTTTTAATAATTTAAATAGTTGATAGTGTTTGTTTTTATATTTTGAATTACACTTAGGTAGTGTTTGAATCCCCTCTTATTATCAAAAGCCATATATATAAGGTAGTGTTTGAAATAGGAGATAAAAAGGGATATCCCCTGGATATCCCCTCTTATTCCCAAAAATCATAACTATAAGGTAGTGTTTGAAATAGGGAATAAAAGGGGATATCCATAGGATATCCCCTCTTATTCCCAAAAGCCATAACTATAAGGTAGTGTTTGAAATAGGGAATAAGAGGGGATATCCCCTCTTATCCCCAAAAGCCATAACTATAAGGGATAGCTGGGAATAAAGTTAACCAAAGGGATAATCCAGATAATCCATGGTTAACCATGGTTAATCAAGGGATATTCCCTCAATTTATTCTCTAGAGAATGCAGGAATAGCTGGATATCCCTCCAAATAAGAGTAAAAAAAAGTTATCCTATGGATTTACCTTTTTGCATTTGATATGATCAATGGGATAGCCAAGGGATACCCTAGGGATAGCTAGGGGACAAACTCTATCCCGTACACTTATCCATTGATAAAATTTTTTCTATCAAACACTACCTAAAGGATAACTGGGAATAAAGTTAACCAAAAGGATAATCCATGGTTAACCATGGTTAACCATGGGATATCCCCTCAATTTATTCCCTAGAAAATGCAGGAATAGCTGGTTATCCCTCCAAATAAGAGTAAAAAAAAGTTATCCTATGGATTTACCTTTTTGCATTTGATATGATTAATGGGATAGCCAAGGGATATCCCTAGGGATAGCCAGGGGACAAACTCTATTCCGTACACTTATCCATGGATAATATTTTTTCTATCAAACACTACCTAAGGGATAGATGGGAATAAAGTTAACCAAAGAAATAATCCATGGTTAACCATGGGTTATCCCTTCAATTTATTCCCTAGAAAATACAGGAATAGCTGGTTATCCCTCTAAATAAGAGTAAAAAAAAAAGTTGTCCTATGGATTTACCTTTTAGCATTTGATATGATCAATGGAATAGCCAAGGGATATCCCTAGGGATAGTCAGAGGATAAACTCTATCCCATACACTTATCCATGGATAATATTTTTTCTGTCAAACACTACCTTAAGTCACATAGGGCAACCTTACCTAACACTGAAGCATGCCCTCTAAAAATTTTATATCCCATGCTTATATTATTAGCTGAAAATTGATCCCTCCAAAAGTCTTCATATATACTATCTTTGTGAAGATATACCGAGATCTTGGCCCATCTTGCGCTCCCAAACCATTTGACTAACTAACAAATACATCAAGGTTAAGAGCTTTGGTTGAAACTAATATGTATAGCATGTCACTTGTTACAATTTTTTGCAATGTTTTATCATCTCTATTTTGTGGTACTAATTAATATGAGAAATAAAAAATAAAGATATCATATTTTCAACTTTACTCTAATTTTATTTTGGTTAGGAAAAGAGGGGATTAATCACTCCTTATCCATCCAATGCACTTAACCTCCACTTCAACAGCATGACTATCAAAATAATCTTTAAAAAGTTTGAGGTAGACTTGTCATCACCCATGGTGAGGGGGCTGTTAATTACGAATATGGAGTGACTAGAATAAAAACTCAGAACATGTCCTTATCTAGTTTTTTTTTTTTTTTTTTTGTAACAATCCTTCTCTTGTGAGTAAGGTTGTCATAATAAAATCTATCCTCGATATGATATATAAAAATCTGGATTCATTGAATCTCAATTCTTTTCATCTTGCCTAATATTTTTTAATAATGTAAATAGTTGATAGTAATTGTTTTCATATTTGGAGTCAAACTTAGGTCATAAAAAAGGCAACTTTGCTTGATGCTGATAATATTTCAAATAATAAATGCATTAATTCAATCTCTATGGAGACAAGAAAATGATAATTTCATAAATTATAGTTCAAGGCCCTTAAATATTGCCTTTAATTACATTCCTGGTTTGGTCCCCTTCTTGCTAAGTTTCAAAAGAGCTTGTTAATTCAAATCTTATAATTTTCATTCCAACCAACTTTCTATAAGAATAAATATTTTTTTTTCATATACTTATTTTATTTTCTTTTCATACATCAAAATGCATGAACAATCCATCAAGTCACTATATTTCTTTCAAAAGGTGATAAAGCATTTCTGGAGGGTCAAAAGTGCTTCTGTGATATTTTGAAATATTTGATAAATATTTTGAAACTGATTTTTAAAATTATTGGACAAAGAAAAGCTGAAATATAGTATAATAATAAATTATCCTCAAATTTAGAGCTTTTGGACAAAAATTCTCCTTAAGATATGATGGAAAACTATTGGAATTGAAAATCACGAGCTTAAAATATGTAGTACAATATTATTATAATAAAATATAGCATAATAATATAATATTATTATAACTAAAATAATTATGTAATGCAACATAATATTATTATATTATGGAAAATTAATATATTTTTATAAGATAAATAAAAATTGCTACTTATTATTTAATTTAAAATTTTAAAATAAATGATTTATAAACTAAGAATTCTTTATAATTTGTTTTGATATGCTTGGACAATTAGAAACACCATGCAATCTATCATTTTATTCTAACAAAAGCACTTCTTAGTTTGATTACATAGTATATGTTAAAATTATATAATATTCTAAAAATACAGTTACCAAACCATAAACAATTCTTGTAAGATTATTACAACAATGCTAAATGAGGCCTACCAAAACTCTATTATTGCAAGATTCATTACTTGAAGCTCTACCAAAAAGCTATAATACTTGTAACAATGCTAAATGAGGCCTTAACAAAAATTATGCAAGGACTTGAAGGCCATGGGTTCAAACATGAAAATAGCTCTTGCCCATGGAAGTAAAATTATAGTTTAACATTATAACCATATATTACGATATATTATTATTACATTATATCATAATTTAATATAAAAATTATTACAACATATTATATTATAATAATGTTATATGAAAGTACATTATAACGTTATTATAATAATATGATCTTATTATATTGTAATAATTTATACCTTTTAAGACATATAAAAAATATTATTATTATATTTTTATTTAAACTATCAAAATAAATAATTTACAAATTAAAAGCATTTTATTGTTAATACAAACAGTTTGGCAATTGGAAGCACTATACAATGTCATTTTTGTCATTTTGAATTACTAAAAATACTCTTAGTTTGATTACCCAATATATGATAAAGTTTTACAATGCTTAATTACAGCAATCCAATAACAAATGTCATGCATTGAAAGCTTTACTAATGAAAAGTTCTAATGTCTTAGTGTGTTAAAAGTTCTACTATTATTAGCCCGGTATTTTATTAAAACTCACCCTTTAAAATTTTAACATCTCGATTCTAAAATATTAGTTGAGATTATTACCTCCAAATTTCACTATAGTATTGTATTGGCCTCTACGTATAAAGTAACATCCCAATTCTAAATTATTGATCACATTCTATGAACATGAATTAATTAGGAAAAAAATGGATATCTCTTACTTATAATGTACTACATTACTATGTGTATAGTGGAATGTTTGCAAAGATTAATTAGGGCATTCTCTAGAAGCATATCACATTAGCATCATGATGTGATGAAAAATGAATAAAAATTCTTATATCTTAATGGTCGGATGTGAGTAAAGAAGTTAGTCCAAAATAGTAAAATATGTTAATAATTTAGAATATAAAGTTATTGATCGAAAAATTAAATAAACTCAAAATGTAATTACTAGAAAGAGAATTAATGTAAGAATTATTATAGATACAAAAAATTAATAATAATTATAAATGTAGATAGGAATTACTATAGATAAGAGTCTAAAAGATAAGGTTGTAAATATTAAAGGAGTAAAAAATATAATAATTTTTATTATCTTAAGGTGACAAGAGGAGTCATCAATATTATTAGTAGTTATGCTTTTTTAAATAGGTTTAAATGATATTAAAATATATATACTTTTATAAGGACATGAATGGAATAATTAGAGATTCTTAGCAAAAGAAATTTGATTGAAAAAGATTTTAATGGACATGAGTAAAACTATAATATAGGCTTTAAACAAATAAATGAAGGTTATGATTTCATATGTAGAAATAAAAGAGACTTTATTTTAGAATTTATAATGGCATATGATTTAGCATTAGCTAGCTTATACTTTGAAAGAAAAGGATTTTTAGTTAATAACTTTTAAAAGTAAACATGATACTAGTCAAATAGATTTTTTCTTACTAGATTAATCAAATTTTATATAAAGATTAAAAAGTTATACTGGATGAATATTTAACCATCTAATATTGATTGATGGCCATAGATAACATATTCAAAAATGAAGGAAGACTAAAAAATATAGGAATCCAAAGGCTTGATGGAGGAATTTAAAAGAAGAAAAATTAATAGTATTTAAGGATAAAATGATGAAGGCAACAAAATGGCTAATAGGAAAGTCTAAATGGGGAGATCAAAAAATGGCTAATAAGTATCTGCTAGAAGAATCAAAGAAAAAACTATATGATAAGAAAACTTAGTGATAGAATAAGAATATTAATTAATAGTTAAAGTTAAAAAGAGTTATAAAAAACTACTTAAATATAAGAATAAAAAGTGTATGAAAGCCAAAAGATGGCAAAGGAAAAAGTTAAGAAGGTAGTATAAGAGGCAAGATTTAAAGTGTATCGAGAGTTACATTTTACATTAGACATTAAAGAGAGGAAATAAGATATATATAAGATTGCAAGACTTGGAGAAAAGAAAACTAAAATATAACTCAGGTTAAACATATTAAAGATGAAAATAAAAAACAAATAGTTAAGAAAGATGATATCAAAGAAAGATATAAGTGTTATTTTAATAAATTATGGAATAAAAATCATGTAGATGATTTAGGATGCCTTGCTAATTTTATTGAAGATAGGCATATGAAGTATACTCATACAATTAGGATATTTAAAACAACAAGAAGCTATAAGAAAGATAAAAAAAATGTGATCTAACAAAATTTCTATTGAATTTTGAAAGTTTCAAAGTGATGTGAAAGTAGCTTAGTTAATAATTTTTAAAATAAATTCTTAAAGATTAAAAAGATGTTTGATGAATGAAGAAAAAAGCATTGTATTATCATTTATAAAGAAAAGGTAATATCCAAAATTATTCTAATTATTGTGGTATTGAATTCATTAGTCGTGCTATAAAATTTTAGGAGAGAATAATTAAGCATAGGCTAAGATGTATTTCTTATTAGGTAGCTGATAAAAAAACCTAAAAAGCAAAAAGATAGAGATATCACAACCTAAACCCATGGGTGGATTCAGGGGGTGCCAATCCATTATATGCGAGGCATGCCAGGCATCCAATAATCAAAGCCAATAAAATATTTCATTAAGATAGAGATATCATGTTGACTAAAATCCAAATAAAACAAATGTTTGAGAATTACAAGCCAAAAAAAAAAGTTCTATTTATGCAAACGGAAGCTCCAATCTACTCGTGTCCCATATCACTTCTTGGCTCTAAAAAAAAATAATGAGAGTTTTATAAGCTCACACTCTAAGTAAACTAAAATAATTATGTCATACTAACTTCAAAGTAATATGGCATATCATATATCACCACTTTTTATATGCTAAATCATACATATCCTCTTGATTTTGAATGTTACTAAGATTCTTTGATTATATTGAAAACTTATGACATATTATATTTAAAATTCAGTTTCAAAACTTTTAAAGTTGTCACAGCCAAGTTTTTTAACATTTACATTCATCTTGTTACATACACACCATTGTCTCATGCCATGGCCACATTGATGCCTGTAACATGCCAGAACAAAACACTGGATAAGCATACTTGTTACTACTGCATCAAAGGCAGCAACATCCTACTGAGTAAGAGTGTAGACCCTTTCTTGAGTCCTGGACTAATGCTGACTCTTTTCTTAGCTTGAAGGGGGCTGCCGATCCTTCTTGAATGGACAAGTGGCCAATTTGTGGTCCATACTTCCATAGATGTAGCAAGCACCAAATAGTTTGCGGTAGTCCTTGCCCAAGTGATTCTTCCCATAGCGAGGGCATCAAACTTGCTTACCCAGATGGAGCTTGATGTGAATCTCTTTTCTTTGAGTGCCCAAACTCTGACTAAAATAGGGTCTCTTTCTTTTCATTTGTCGGTTCCTCTCCTGCTGTACTTGATCCATATCTCTTTTAATTAGCAGAGCCTTGTTGACCACAACATTGTAAGAGGACAAATTGAAGGCATTAATTGCTTGGCTCAATCTAGGCCTTAATCCTTCAATAAACCTGCGGATCTTGGCCTCTTCAGTTGTTGCCATTGCAAGGGCGAATCAGGTTAGTCTAGTAAACTCAATTTCATATTAGGCCACTGACAAGTTCTTCTATTCCAATTTGATAAGTTCGGCCTCTATTTGATTTTGTATGCTCTTGAAAAAATACTTGTTGAAAAAGGCTTTCTTAAATTCTTCCCAAGTGATAGCCCGACCACCCAGTCGTTGCTCCTTGAGCAACCACCGGTTGTAGGCCTCTCCCTGAAGGAGGTAAGTGGCAAACCCAGTCCTCTCCTCATCCTGTCTATCATGTGCAGAAAAGGCTTTCTCCAGCTCCATAATCCACTTCTTGGCATCGGTGGGATTGGTGGAGCCTACGAAGGGAGAGAGGGCTAGGCTTTTAAATTCAGTAAAGCTCCTATCCCCTCCTTACTAGGGTTGAGGCTGCGCAAGTTTGATAGGCAAGTTCGGTTGGGCTGCCTGATACTGCTAAGTAGGAGGGCCTTATAGGATAGATAGGCTTTGCTGGTCATGTGAGCCACTATTGCCATTATTGCATAGCCTACACCAATTGTACTACCCCAGAAAGAGCATGCAGTTTCTCGACTTAAAAATTCTTTTGAGCATTTTCAGTTGGTTAGACTAGCCAGCTCAAGAGCCATCACTATTATGCTGACTCCTGGTGCCACGGAGCATTCTTATAATTTCCTGCTAAAACTACGTTCTAATTATTTCTTCCATAGATCAAATAATTAATTCAAGTTTTCATATTAATTTTATTCACTATTTACTTAGAATTATTATCCTCCCAAGTTATCCTAATGTTTTACCTAGGTTTAATCCTAAGTGTATCCCTTAGGTCAAACCTAGTTTCTAATACTACTAAAGTTGTCACACTCCAGACTTAGGAGTGGATCCAGGGGATGCCAATCTGCCGCATGCGAGACATGCAAGGTATCCAATAATCTAAGCCAATAAAATATTTCATTAAGATAGAGGCATCATTCTGACTACAATCCAAATAAAACATATGTTTGGGAATTATAAGCAAAACAAAAAAGAATATAAGTTTATCTATGCAAATGGAAGCTCCAATCTACTCCCATCCCATACCACTTCTTTGGCTCTAAAAAAAAAAACAAGAGAGTTTTATGAGCTCATACTCCATAAGCAAGCCTAAAATAAATGTACCATAATAACTTCAAAGTAATATGGCATATCATATATCACCAATTTTATCTATTAAATAATCGATGTCCTTTTGATTTTGGATGTTACCAACATTCTTGGATTATGTTGAAAACTTATGCTATATTATGTTTAAAATTCAGTTCCAAAACTTGTAAAGTCATCACAACCAAGTTCATTAATATTACATTCATCTTATTACATACAAACCATCGTCTCACGCTATGGCCATATTGATGTCTATGACAGGGCCAGAATAGAACACCATATAAGGTGTTACCTTCATATATTTTTCTTCTGTAGAGGAAGGGTCTTGATACCATTTTATATCTACATGTCATCATGTTATCATATCATATCATATCATCATATCGTATCATGCCATATCATATCATCATGTCATAATATAGTGGATTGCAGATGACACATTTTCATATTCAAAAACTGGACTATATATGATATTCAAGCAATTCATAAATATAATTTTAAATTAAGTTGCATAATTACAAATCGATATTTTTTTTCTAAATTATGGTTGAACATACCATATATGTTGCATAAGCATCATCAATTGTAAAATTCACTAAAATTACAATAATAGTGTTAATTATTAATGCAAAGAGGCAATGAAAAATAATTTTTTTTAATATTAACAGCTATAATTAAATACATATAATGAATTCTGAAATGTTATATTTAATATTTATTTAAAATTACTAATAAATATTTATTTACCTCTTATCGCTAATCCACAAGTTTAGATTAAATATTTCAGCTCCTAACACTTACAATATAATATGTAAAATTTTAATTTCTAAAAGTTACAATGCTAAGATAAATTTATTAAGCCATAAAGCCTAGTCGTGGACTCAACTTGGGGCTCAAATATCTTCACAATCATTAGCCTAAATGGGGAAATAAAAACTCTTCGACAAACAAAGATCAATGTGGATCCAAACCTATATCTTCACATGTTGGGTCAAGTCCAATTTGAGCTGCAAAAACTAGGCCCAACTAGGCTCAATGGACTGAACCAAGGCCAACCCAACCCATATTTCTCTCTCCCTATTTCTTCTTCCACGAGCACCCATCACTGTGCTTGTGGTCGCCAATGGCCTAAAGCCACCATTGGCCCTTCACAGCCAACTAGGCGGCTGTCACCGATCGCTCCAGTGCTGGTGGTCGATGGCACCTTCCCCTCTCTTTCTTTTTCCCTTTCTCTCTTTTCTTCTCTTCTCCGACCACTCATCAATGACCTAGGGTCACCACTGGCTCATCGTGGTCAACCAATCTGCTATCGCTGCTGGCCACCGCTCCCCTCCCCCTTCTTTCTTCTTACTTCTTACTTCTCTTTTCTTTCATCTTCTTCTTCTTTTCTCCCTTGTTTTCTTCCTCCCTTCACTGTGTTTGATGGCTCAACGGCTTGGTCAGCCCTTCCTCAGCCAACCAGTCACCATTAGATCACACACCAATCACAACCAGCAACACAAACCCGATAAGCTAGCAGCTTGCTACCGGTTACCCTAATTGGAAGCGGGGTCATAGGTGATCCTT
Source organism: Calamus simplicifolius (assembly GCA_900491605.1). Classification (NCBI taxonomy): domain Eukaryota; kingdom Viridiplantae; phylum Streptophyta; class Magnoliopsida; order Arecales; family Arecaceae; genus Calamus; species Calamus simplicifolius. Next base: position 1,470,794 of record UESW01003879.1, on the reverse strand, counting down.
ATTAGAAAATCAGATTTTCTATATTAGGTAAATTAATAGAAAATCACATTTTCTCTATTGTGTTAGAAAATCAGATTTTCTATATTAGGTAAATCAATAGAAAATCATGTATTATATATTAGGCAACATATATTCTCATTCAATTATATAAGCTATTTAATATGGGTTAAAATTACATGGACTAATATTGGTAACCCATTAATTTCTGAATTGATATAAAATTAAATTAAATAGATACCATTTAGGGGTTTATGGGAACCTATATAAAGACCCTATCAGTTAAGGCCAAAATAAAAACTAGATAAATATAGATCATATATATATATATATATATATATATATATATATATATGCCATGACCAAACAATAACCGAAAAATCTAGAGACCGAAACCCACCATAAGCATAAAGCCGATTTGTATTTACATATTAACAGAATAAAAAATGCTCCTAATGATCAAACCCCTACTCTGATATCACTTGTTAATTTTTTTAAAAATCATAAACTATATGAAATCCCAAATTCATCATATTGATCATTAAGAACGTTAACCAAAAAATATCTAGATCCATTAATATCGATAGTTGACTATCGCGGAATTACTATGACCATCAAACATCGATAGATGAATGCAATAGAGTGTGGTTTATGACTTTTCTCAACTAAATCACTTTAGCTCCTTAATGGAACCGTTATTTCTCTTTCTGATGGAGAAAGAGAAACTATATTATGATTTTGTGTCTTGGGGACTATCAGTTTGATGGTCATAATATAGTTTCTCTTTTCTCCATCAGAAAGAGAAATAACGGTTCCATTAAGGAGCTAAGGTGATTTTGTTGAGAAAAGTCATAAACCACACTCTATTGTATTCATCTATCGATGTTTGATGGTCATAGTAATTCTGCGATAGTCAACTATCGATATTAATGGATCTAGATATTTTTTGGTTAACGTTCTTAATGATCAATGATGAATTTGGGATTTCATACAGTTTATGATTTAAAGAAAATTTTAACAAGTGATATCAGAGTAGTTGGGTTTGATCATTAGGAGCATTTTTTATTCTGTTAATATGTAAATACAAATTGGCTTTATGCTTATTGTGGGTTTCGATCTCTAGATTTTTCGGTTATTGTTTGGTCATGGCATATATATATATATATATATAGATATATATATATCTAGTTTTTATTTTGGCCTTTGAGTTATTATGGCTTTCTTGATGGGATGCTATTTTATTACTCATATTAATAGGTTTGATTCATATTTCTTTTGGTTTTATGGATTGAGTTTCAATTCGTGATTCTATGTTACTCTAGGATTCATGGCTTTACTTTTAGTTAATATCTATTATTGCTTTTGAATAAATTTTAGTATTGACTAAAATAAAGATTTAGATACACACACACACATATATATATATATACTTATTATTCAAATTTAAAAAATATCAAAAAGGCTCGAATGTCTTGATTCCTATGTTAGGATTGTATCCTAAAGTCAATCATTTGATAATTGTGCTGATGTAAATTTTATATAAATTAATATATTAATAATAGTTATTTGATAATTTATTCATTATAAGAACATGTTGACCCATTTATTAATTTTGATTATTAACAAAGCCATGAGTATATTTCCTATGTTACTAATGAGATTGATAATGTGTTTCAGGAATTTAGAATGATTAAGTATTCATAATTCGAACAAAAATGAGTTTGGATCAATTTTTAATGGTATGTGTCAAGTTTCAGACTTTAGAGCCGACTCCAGCAATATTAGAGCCGACTCTAGAGCGTATCGAAACTGTTTGGCATGTTCGGCACAGTTTAGAGTTGACTCTAAAAAATTAGAGCCGACTCTAACTTGAGATACATAGAACCTCTTTTCTGCATCAGAATTTAGAGCCGACTCTAGCAAAGTTAAAGCCGACTCTAAACCTAAGAACATAGACTACATTTTTTGAGACATTATTAGAGTTGACCCCAAGAAAATTAGAGCCGACTCCAACACGAGTTATATCGATCCTATAAAAACTAGAGCCGACTCCATGACGAAAGATCTTTCTATTTTGGGCAACCCGACTTAGAGCCGACCCAGGTCAGATTAGAGCCGACTCTAATTTGTTAGAGGCAACTTTCAGAGTTGTCAGAAATGGCTCCAACGGTCATATTTCTTTTGGTAATCTTCAATGACTCTTTTCCTTTTCATGATTAACTCATCCACAAGTACTTTCAACAGCTATTTGCATCAAAATATGGATTAAGAAGAGATTATAAAAGGAGCATTCCGATCATTTAAAAAGGAGAGAAGAAAAAGAAGAAAAATTAAGAATAGAAGAGAAATATCAAACAGAGAAAACTCAGATTCAAAGCTCAAGTGTTCGAAAAAGATAGAAGAGAAATCCAAAAGCATTCAAGAGTCAAATTCGAAGGATTTCCATCCATTAGAAGAAGAAAAGCAAGAGCTCTAGTTCTTCATCCTTCTCTGCACCAACATTTCTTCCAGAGCTTCAGTCTTATCTTGAGGATGTTTATCCAAAAAAAGAAGAGAAAAAGAAGAAAAGCTCAACAATAAACATCTTCTAATCAGGCTTTGCTATCTCCATTTTTAATTATATTGTTCATTGCTCATTTGAGGAGCTTTTATATTCTTGTAATCATTTACTTGATATATTTGTTTTCTAATTCAATCAGAAGTGTTTGGCCCAGATGGCAACCCAAGAGGGGGGGTGAATTGGGTTCTTAAAAAAATTTAAGACTTTTAGGCAATTAAAATGAGATGTGCAAGTGAGAGGATTAGCTAATAAGCAAAGCACAAACACAAGTATATGAGAGATAGAGAAGAGACAATTAGCACGGCAAACACAAGATATTTTTATAGTGGTTCGGTGCAATCAACACCTACGTCCACTCCCAAGACGCACTTGGGTCCACACTATAATCTCTCTAGATTACAGCCGAGTTGTTTTCCAAGTTCACAACTCAAACTTGTTGTTTTTCCGGGATCACAACGAACCCAGCCGATTTTACACACGGGCTCACCGGCACCAAACCCAAACACAAGCTATACCTAGCTTGTACCGAGGTTTAACAACCTCCTCTAGTTTAATCCCTCAGATTAAACTAGATACAAACAAATAAAATGAGTTTAATTACAAGCAGCTCCTTTTTGAGCAGATATTTCAAAATAAAAATTGAGTTTAGAAAAAGCCTGAATATATAAAGCTTGAGAGCTGGCTTGGCTTCTTGGATTCCTTCCTTCAACTCCTCTTGATGTTGAATCAGGCCTCGGCACCGATTCTCCACAGATTTGAGCTTTGGAGTTGGGTTGAAGCTTTTTCTCCCTTTTCTTTGAATGTGGAAGATCTTTGATTTGCTCTTGAAAGTGTTGGGATCTCCTCTTGAATCTTTTGTAGAAGGTAGCTCTGGAGTGCACGAATCTCACTCTTGGATTTCACTCCTTTTGGAATCTTTTCTAAAATCAAACGATTTTTCTAATAACTCTGTTTTTCCCCTCTTTTGAGTTTCTTACTGAATGATTCTCAATATATCTTCTCTCTTCTTTCTTTGTTGAATGGCTCCTCTATTTATAGATTCTGAAACAATATAGCCGTTAGAAACAAAGAAAAATAGCCGTTATTCAAAAATATATCCGTTGGAGCTGATGTGTCAACTCAAAAAATTTCCGCCCAGAATTCGGGGAGTCGGCTCGGGACTGTGCGAGTCGGCTCGAGCAATCGAATCTAGAACGCATCAAAAAATGAGTTTCAGGGGTCGACTCGTGAAAATCTGGGAGTCGACTCTTGACTTTCAGGAGTCGACTCGCGAAAAGCTGGGAGTCGACTCGAGAAGCACTCAAAAATGAGTCTTTCTGCCGCCTGAGTCGAGTCGGCTCGCTCAGTCACGAGTCGGCTCGAGAAAGTTCAGGAGTCGACTCGGAAACTCTCGAGTCGGCTCGGGACTGATACAAAAATCAGAAAACATTCTGATTTGCTTTGAAAATCATCCCAACCAACTTTGAAATATAAATTTGACTTAGATAATGTTGTTTTAACAGTAAAGCTCAATTTCAAAGCATTCTCATTAAGTCATTGATCTTTAAGAGATTGATATATAAAATCATTTTTGAATTCATAAGTATAGCTCACTGAAACATATATTCAATTTGATTCATGAAACTCATTATATTTTTAATAGTTCATAGTTCCAATTTGAAATTGCTCATAGCAAGAATAATTCATTGATTGACTTATCATGTTCATAGCCTTTTAGAAAGTAAAGCAATGTCTTTTTGGAAATCATCAAAATCAATAAGTTGGGGCAATTATGTTCAATAATTTCTCAACAATCTCCCCCTTTTTGATGATGACAAAAATATTGAGTTTGTCATGATTGATTAGTGAATTAATTTGTTTTCATAGTTAAGTTTAGGCTCCCCCTTAATGAGGTAGCTCCCCCTATGAAACTTAATTAATTAACCCATTGTTTATCACAATCATAGACAATCATAAAACTATAAAATTCTCCCCCTTTTTTGTTATCAACAAAAAGATAGATAAACATTCATTCAAATTTCATTGACATAAGGAAATAGAGAATTCATTTCATTCAAAAGTCTAGTACATCAAATTACATCAAAATGTAATACAAGCTTATGGAATCAAATTTAAAACTAACTTAGAGATTCATCAAAGTTCAAAAACATTCATATTAGAGCAAAATTTCCTAGGTACAATCTAGGAAGGAAATTTAGAGATATAACTAAGATAAGTATTAAGTTCATTTGACACGCTTGAATATCAAACTTTTTAAGTGTCCAATCATCTCCATGATATCATCCTTTTGAGATTTGCTAAAATCATTCAGGTTACTTGAATTTGATCAACTGCGCATCAATGTCTCTTCGTAACTGATTGGTTCTATCAAGATATACATGGGATCCATCGGCTATCCCTTGAAGTCTTTCAAAGATATTCTTAAGCTCGGCATTGAGAGAATCCACATGAGTACAATAGAGAATGAAAATAAGTCAAGCCTTGAAATGAGTTTTCCTTTAATTCTTTAAGTCTTCTCTTAATTGACCAATCTCTTCTTTTCTTTGATCATCAAACTCAGCAAACATATCTAAGTTGACATAGCTGCTCATCTGAAAATCTCACAGAAGTAGATGAAGCTTGAGGTGGAGGAGAATAATGCATGCTAGGTCCAGCCTCAGATGGTCCAGCAACAGAAGGTCCAGCCTCGACCTCAGCTCCAATGTCCTCAACTCTGTCCTCAGCAGCTCTAATATCATCTTGACCTTTTCTTATCCAATTACCATTAACTTTCTTGAAGCCCATACGGTGAATAGTGGCCAGTGAATAGTAGTCTGTATGTCTCAAATTTTTCTTGGGCTCACTATCACTAAATTCAATTCCTTGGCTCTGAATAACTGAGTTAAGATCATGCCATAGGGAAGACAAGATTTCCTCTTACTTCCACAGTCAGCCATGTACCATAAAATCATGATGGGTAAGTTGATGGGCCTGCCTGAAACTACAGCATCCATGACAAATATCCCTCTCAGATAAGTAGTCAAACCGGCCTGTCTTAGGGAATAGAATTCTGCTGCAGATGTGTAGCAATCTTAAGTCCAATGGCAGCTGACTGGCGAAAACTTCTTCAAATCCCTCAAAGTTTCTATTCAATAATTTGGTGAGGCAGGAGATCTATCCTCTGGTTCAAAGGTGGAGGGTCCTGATAGGGGTAAGTCCAATAGCTTAGAAAGAATGACGGCAGAGACATTCAAACAAACTCCTCTGACAGTACTGACCAATCCATTATCTCCTCTAGATAAATTTCTATAAAACTCTTCACCAGTGCAGGGTATGTAGGACAGTCTAGGGAGCATATTTTCTCAAATCCCATTTCTC
>UESW01003879.1:1420675-1462400 GCA_900491605.1 Calamus simplicifolius | reverse complement strand
TATTCAAACGTATAGCACGCCTTAAATATAATAATGCAAATATAACCAAAAAGATATATACTAGTGATTATTACTACAATGTGACTCAAAGTTATAGTCAATTACATACAATAAAACTAGACCTGAAGACTTTAATACAATTAGAAGATTGGACCAGTAGCTCAATGATCCAATAAATGAAAATTGGTTGAATAGTATAAAACAAAAAATAAAACTAAAAAAATGATTCATAAGGATAAATAGAGATAATTTTTTAAAACAAAATTCAATTAATATGATAGCTAAAAAATTTAAATTTTAAAATTAAATTATTTAAACCCTAAATTTTAATAGATTATATTTTTTTACATTGATAATTTTATCTTCATTCTAAAGATAGAGAGTCAAATTTATATTTTTTTCATGCATGATCACCTCTAATTACATATAAAAACTATTTTTAAAACTATTTTTTATGCAACTAAACATATAAAAAGTTAAAAATGGTCTTTGGATAACTTTTGCTTAAAAAATTATATATTTAATTTTATGCATGATCACTAGGGGCCATGCCTGACACGATTATTTTTTTAAAAAATAAAAAGACTGAGCCAAAAATTTGTAAAAAAAAATTGCCCATGCGTGGCCCACCATGGGCCGGGCAGACCCATGGTGGGCCATGCCTGAGCCAATAATTTTATAAAAAATAATTGCCCATGCATGGCCCACCATGGGCCAGGCTAGGCACGGTCCATGTGGGCCATGCCACATGGGCCGTATGTGGGCCATGCCTGGCATGGCACGACCTGGGCCCGGCATGGCCCAACATGGGCCATGTACCGTGTTGGGCCACCAGGCATGACCCGTTTAATAACGGGCCCTGCCTAGCATGGCCGATTAATTTGGTCGGCCCGGTGGGCCTGGGCCGTGTCTGGCCAGACACGGCCCAATGCCCACCTCTAGATATGGGTATAAGTATTCTTAAAATTTGAAGATTACAACCGATGACTTGCAAGCAACTCACTGTACTTAGGTGCTGGATCACCTGGATTTTTAATTCAGCTAAGAAAGGTTAAGTACTTATAGTAGTCAGTTGTGGATCAAGATGAAATTTGACCTATCCTATTAAAGGAGAAATGCTTGTGTTTCAACTTAGCAAGATCTTGGCTAAGGCACTTCATGCGAAGGTCACATGATCACTAAAGTTGATATCACTTTATGAATTTGCTGTTTAGAGTTGACAGGCTCTTAAGTCATCCTTAGCATTTGTGTGAATTATACAGTATTCTTGGAGTTTGCTCGGCAACTCTTCGATCTATCTGGATGTCGGGATCCATTGCTAGATGGTGTTGGCCCAGATGGCAACCCAAGAGGAAGGGATGAATTGGGTTCTTAAAAAAATTTGGCACTTAAAAATTAATTTCAGAAAGTGAAAGTATATAAGGATAAATGCAATAAGTGTGGTGCTAAGAATGAAAGCAGAATATAAGGATAGAGTAGAGAGAAAGAGAGACAAGCACGACAAACACAAAGATTTATAGTGATTCGATGTTAGCTACACCTACATCAACTCCAAGCAACTCTTGGGCCCACACTATAATCTCTTCGATTATAGCTGAGTTGTTTTACAAGTTCACAATCCAAACTTGTTGTTTTACAATAGAATCACAATGAACCCGACCAATTTTCATAGTCTCACCAGCACTCAACCTATCACAAGCTCCCCTAGCTTACATGAGGCTAATCTGCCTCACCTGATTCAATCACCTGATTGAATCAGTAACCAAATGCAATAAGAGTAAGGTTATAACAGATAAAAAGCTCCTTAAGTAAGCAAATAAATAATATAAATGAGATAGAAAGAAGAGCTTGATTTAGAAGATTTCTAGAGTTGGGCTTTTCTTCTTTTCCTCTCTCCTCTTGGATGATCTTTCTCAAGATAGGATTGAAGCTTTGGAAGATTTATTGATATAGAGGTTGTTAAAGAACTAGGGCTCTTTACTACTCTTTTTGTTTGATGGAAATCCTTCAAAGTAGGCTTTTGAATGCTTTGGATTTCTCTAAACTCTTTTTTGAACACTTGGGATTTCAACTCTAAACCTTTTTTTTTAATTTTTCTCTATTTTGTTCTTTTTTTTTTCAAATGGTCGGAAGTTCCCTTTTATAATTTTCTTTTAATTCATCTTTAGATAAAAACTAGCCATTAATTATACTTGTGGATGAGTTTAGCACAAAAGAGGAAAGAGCCATTGAGATTTATTGAAAAAAGGATAACTTCTGGAGTTATCTCTGACACATCTGAAATATGCCTTTGACATATTAGAGTCGGCTATAATCTGTCATGGAGTCGGCTCTAAGTTGGGATGCTCAAAATAGTAATATCCATCTGTTGCGGAGTCGGCTCTAGCTTTCCATAGGATCGACACATCACGTGCTGGAGTCGGCTCTAACAAATGCGGGAGGCTCTAATTTTGCTCCAAAAAACTAGTCTCTATCTATCAATTAGAGTCGGCTCTAATTTCCTACAGGAGTCGGCTCTAATTTGATGCAAAAAAAGGTTCTCTATTTTTTAATTAGAGTCAGCTCTAATTTCCTGCAGGAGTCAGTTCTAATTGGTGCCAAAAGTGCCAAACTATTTCGATACGCTCTGGAGTCGGCTCTAATCCTTATAGAGTCGGCTAGTGCCTGAAACTTGACACTTGATACTAGAATTGGATTCAAACTCAATTTTCTTAAATTTTAATTAATTAAATACTTTAAATTCCTGAAACACTTAATCAAAATCATTAGTAACATAAGAGATATACTCATATGGTTTTTGTTATTCATCAAAATCAATAATTGGGTCAATAATCTTCTCCTTTTTTATGATGATAAAAACATTGAGTATATGTATAACCAATTAAAGCATAAATAGTAATTTAAATAACTTCTTTAATCAGAGTGATAATAATCAAAATTTTAACATAACTATCTTGAACAATTACTTCATTTCGACTACTCCAATAAATCAAAAGGATTTGTATTCAAATCTCAAAGCTCAAATAAGCTTTCCCTGAGTAAGATAGCTCCCCCTATATATGTGCATATTATTGAACCATACTATTGAAAGTCCATATATATGATATGCATATTCAACTCTCTCTCTCTCTCTTTTGTCATTAACAAAAAAGTTAAGAAAGCATGGGGTTTTTCTAGCTCAGATTGAAATTTAAATCAATCAAAATAAGAATCAAACATCATAGACTTCACTCATTTTGCAAAGATCAAAACTGATTTCATTAAGTCATAAAATTTCATACATTTCATTTATATCCATTGAGCATAAGAAATGAAATACAAATTAAGTGAAGTACAAACTAAATGTGAAGTAAGCATAAAACAACAACATAATTTAAGTTAAATCCTAAGTACAAGCTAGAACAACTATTAGATTCTAATTATAGAATCCTAAACATATACTAAGATAATTGATTGGTTGGTCGAGTTGGAATTGGCTTGGATTGGCTTGGCTTGGATCAGCTGGAGAAGTAAGAAGGGCAGGGATCATTTATATTGAACTGATCTTCAGGATTCTCTTTAATTCATCTAAGATTTCTCCCATGCCTCCCACTTGAGTCTTGCAAAAATCTTTCATCAAATTCTCAATCTTGGATGTAGCTTTTTCAATGTTCACTTGAAGTTTTGCAGTGGAATCAGAATAGATATCAGAGTCATCTACAATTCCTTTAACTTTGTCTAATATATAATGCAACTCAATTTTCAAACATTCAGTAGATAAATTTATAAAATTTTCCATCTTTTTTCTCTTTCTTCTAAAACATAAATCACATGCTTGATATTTAAGAACTGATCCCTGATATTCTCATTCAATCTTTCTTCTTGTTATGCCAAAGCAGATTTTATTACCTCTTTAATTTGCAATAATTATTCTGATGTAAAAAATAAAAGAAATAGGGAAAGGTCCAGTAGAAGCTGTTGGTGCTGGTGGAGGTGTTGAAGAAGAACTCGATCCAGATGAAAGAATAGATGGTCCAAGAGCAGAGGGTCCAGCTGCTGAAGGTTCAGGGATCTCCTCAACAATATCATCATCATCTCTGGTTGGTCTGTCAGGTTTTGGCAAGCCACTATGTCATCTCCTTTGCCACTAATCATTCAACTTTCTGAAGCCCATGCGGTGAAGAGTGAAGATGCTGTAGTAGTCAATGTGCCTTAGCTTTTTCTGTGGCTCATTCTCTAAAATGTTTACCCCTTGGCTCTGAAAGATTAGTGATAAAACCATCCCATATGGTAGGGTTGATCTCTTCTTATTTCCAACCTCAGTCATAGACCCAATCATCATACCGATCAAATTCAATGGATGTCCATTAAGTACACAATCCATAACAACAACATCTCTTTCCAAAATATACTCAAATCTTCTAGTTTTTGGAACCAAAATTTTGCTGCAAATATTGTAAAGTAGCCTTAATTCCAAAGATAACTGATTTGCTATAATTTCTTCAAAATCAGTAACCTCTCTCCCTAACATTCTTGATAAAGCATCACTTTTATCACTGTATTGAGTGGCAGCCACTCCAACAACAGGAATTTCTAAGACATTTTCCAAAATTTATGAAGTAATATGGACTCGGGTGCCTCTCACATATGGCTTACCAGTCCGCCATCTTCTCTACCAACATTATTGTAAAACTCTCTCACTAGAGCAGGATAGGTAGGGACATCTAATGAGAAACCTTTTCCAACCCATATTCCTTAATTGTGTTCCAATATCAAAGCCCTCAGAGTTAAAGAAGTGAAAGTTTACCTTTCTTCCTATGGTGATTGCCTTTCCAGCCACAAAACTAACTTGAGGTGAGAAAGGAGTAGGGATAGCACTTGGAGTGGAGGATGAGAAAGTCGACGACGTGCTTGGTGAGGGCGGCCTACCGAACGATGCACGGACCATCTTCCGATGGAACGGCAACTCCAATGGAGGATGCATAACGTTTGGGTGCCATTAGAGATCAAAGGAAGTCAATAATCAAGGATTTTTGAAGTTTGAGAGGATTGGAGGAAAGTTTGGAATGAATTAGAGTTGATTTGGTTTAGAAATGAGCCGGCTCTGCCCTAGATATATCGAATGGAGATCACTTAGAGTCGGCTCACAAAAGTGTAGAGTCGGCTCTAAATCACTAACACAGTCAGCGCTCGAAATAGAGTCAGCTCTAATAGTAGCTAGAGTCGGCTCTAATGAGCAGACAGAGAGTCCAAATAAATAGAATTGACTCCAACTCTAATAGAGTCAGCTCCATAACAGTTTCAGTAAAAATAAGAGTTTCAAGGATTTGAAACTTATCAATCTAAGCATCAAACTCTAGATAAATTTTTCTTAAAACATGGGGAATCAAAAAATCAAACATCTAGATGATTTTCTTAAAAACATAAGAGAGTTTTCAAGAAAATTGATTAAAATCTAAATAATCATTCTTAGGGGTTTCAAATCTATTCTAATAGATCACAAACTCCTAATTCTCCTCTAAGATAACAAAATCTCTCTTCACTTAAGGATTTTATAAATATATTCGCTAATTGATCATCAGTACACACATAATCAAGACAAACATCATTTTAGCAGCATATTCTCTAATGAAATGGTGTCTTATCTTTATGTGTTTGGTTCTTGGATGTTGAATAGTGTTCTTGATCAAATTTATTGCGCTATTGTTGTCATATCTAATTGGAATCCTATTAAGTGTGATACCATAATCTTTAAGTTATCACTTAATCCAAAGGATTTGAGCACAACAACTTTCAGCTGCAACATATTTAGCTTCAGCAGTTGATAATGCAATTGAATTTTGCTTTTTGCTAAACCAAGAGATTAAGTTGCTGCCTAAGAATTGGCATGCACCACTTATGCTTTTTCTATCTAGTTTACAACCACAATACAATTAAAATTAGAATATGCAATCAAATTAAATGGTGAGTCTCTAGAATACCATAGTTCTACATTTTTTGTTCTACTTATATATCTGAAAATTCTTTTTATAGCAATTAAGTGAGATTCTCTAGGATCGGATTGATATCTAGCATATAAACAAACATCAAACATAATATCAGGTCTACTAGCTGTTAAATAAAGTAAAGAACCAATCACACCTTTATAAAGCTTTTGATCTACTTTTTTACCATCTTCATCTTTATCGAGTTTACATGAAGGACTCATTGGTGTGCCAAGAGGTTTGATAACTTTCATTCCAAACTTCTTAAGAATTTTCTTTGTATATTTTGTTTGGTTAATAAAAATTTTCTCTTTTTCTTGTTTGATTTAAAGTCCAAGGAAGAAATTTAGTTCTTCCATCATGCTCATTTCAAATTCTTTCTGCATTAACTTTGCAAAATCTTGATAAAGAAGATTGTTAGTAGCACCAAATACTATATCATCAACATAAATTTGTACAACTAATAAATCTTTTTTCTTTTTTAAAAAAATAAGATTTTATCAATATTACCTCTAGAGAAATTATTTTCAATCAGAAATTTACTAAGTCTATCATACTAAGCTCTAGGTGCCTATTTTAAACCATAAAGTGCTTTGTGTAGTTTAAAAACATGATGTGAAAATTCATGATCTTCAAAATTAGATGGTTGTTCAACATAAAGTTTTTTATTTATAAAATAATTTAAAAATATAATTTTTATATCCATCTGAAATAAGTTAATGTTCATACAACATACAAATGCAAGTAATAACCTTATGGCTTATAATCTAGCAACATGTGTAAAGGTTTTATCAAAATCGATACCTTCTTCCTGATTATATCTCTTTGCAACTAATCTTGTTTTATTTTTAATAACTGTGCTATCTTCATCTAACTTATTTTTAAATACCCATTTGGATCCTATAACTGGATAATCTTTGGGTCTACCAACTAAGGTCCATACATTATTTCTAGTGAATTAATTCAATTCTTCTTGCATAGCTAACATTCAATAACTTTCCTTTTCAGCTTCTTCAATTATTTTGGGCTTTATATGAGATACAAATGCAAGATGATTATTAATATTTCTCATGGATGATCTAATTCTTACACCTTGAGATGGATCTCCTATGATTAGGTCCTTTAGATGACCATATGCATATCTTCAATCTCTAAGTAAATCTGTATCATTACGAGTTATATCAACATCACCATCCTTAGGTGAGTCATCATCCTTAGCTTTAGGTTCATGATATGAAGATACATCAACATTTAACTTTTCAAAATCTCTTACAAGGATACTAATATCTTCCTCATCATCTTTCTTTTCCGAACTTGATGCTAAAGACTCATCAAACACTACATGGATTGACTCTTCTACAATCAAATACTTCTTATTGAACACTCTATGTGCCTTGCTAGATGTAGAATAACCTAAGAAAATACATTCATCTGACTTAGCATCAAACTTTCCTAGGTTGTCCTTTCTATTATTTGAATGAAACATCTACAACCAAATGCATGAAAATAACTAATGTTGAATTTTTTATCACACCATAGTTCATAAGAAGTTTTCTTAAGAATTGGTCTAATCAAGGCTCTATTTAGGATGTAACATATTGCATTTATAGCTTTCGCCCAAAAATATTTTGGGAGTTGGCTTTCACATAGCATGGTACGGGCCATGTCTTTTAGAGTCCTATTTTTTCTTTCTACCATCCCATTTTATTGAGGTGTTCTAGGTACTAAAAATTATGATGGATGCCATTTTCAATGCAAAAATCCTCAAACAAATCATTTTCAAATTCAATCCTATTATCACTTCTAAGAGACACTATGGTAGCATTTTTCTCATTTGTGATTTTCTTGAAGAATTTTAGAAATACCAAGAAAGTCTTATTTTTGTGAGCTAAAAATAATATCCAAGTGAATCTAGAGTAATCATCTACTATCACAAGACCATACTTCTTTTCTCCTAAACTAGTGGTTCTAGTAGATCCAAAAAGGTACATGTGTAGTAGCTCGAGTGGTCTAGAACTGAAAACAAAGTTTTTAGATTTGAAAGAGTTCCTAGTTTATTTTTAAATTGACATGCATCACAAACTCTATTATTTTCAAAATCTAATTTTGAAAATCCTTTAACCAAATCAATTCTAAGCAATTTTGAAATCAAGTGTGTGCTTGCATGACCTAATCTACGATGTTATAGCCATCCAATATCATTTACCTTAGCATTATCAGCCATTAGGCAATGGTTACTTGTAGATAAATTATCCAAGTCAATTAAGTATACATTGTCATTTCTATTTTCAACAAAGATAATGTTATTATCAATGGGATTAGACATTGTGCAGATAGATGTTTCAAAGAAAACTTTGAAACCTTTATCGCATAGTTGGCTAATGCTAACATATAAAATATTCTTAATAAAAGTGGATGAAGTAATCTGAATTTTACCAATGCCCATGATGTGACCTTGATCATTATCTCCAAAGGTTATCACTCCATCTCTTTTAGCTTCAAGGGTAATAAATTGATCTTTGTCACCCGTCATATGTCTTGGGCAGCCGCTATCAATATACCAATTTTTTCTAATTTTTTGGCTACAAGACACGCCTACAAAGCAATCATATCTTATGTTTAGGTATCCAAGGTTTCTTGGATCCTTCATGGTTAGTAGCAGCAAATATAGTTCCTTTTGGAACCCAAATCATCTTACCTCTATAACCAGCATTTATATGATAAATCTTATGATTAAATTAAGTCTTTTCGAGCTATAAGTAAACTTATCAACAATATTCTTATTATTTTTTAACTTCATTTTTTAAATTCAAATTTTAAGCAGAAATCATATTCTTCTCTTTTCTAATACTTGTTTTTCAAATTTTATCTTTTCAAATTCAATAGCAAATTTATTTTTCTTTTTGAGAAGGTTTAAATTTTTAGTTTTTAAAACCTTGTTCTTTGCTCTCAAAATTTTAAAGTCATTAATCAATTCATTGAAAGCATCATAAAGTTTATCGAATGTAAAATCATACATGAGGGTTTCAGAACTTACCTTTTTTTCTTCATTTGCCATAAGACATATGTTGGTAACTTCTTGTTGTTTATCTTCGAATGAAGATTTATCACCATCGCTCCAAGTTACAACATACGCTTTCTTCTTCTTTCTAAATTCTTTTTTGAGTTGAGAACATTTGGATCTGAAATGTTTGGGCTTTTTACTTTCATAGCAAATTAAAGAATCTTTTTCTTTTTCTTTATCTCTTTCTTTATCTTCTTCTAACTTGACACCAATTTTTCTTTTATGAAATGGCCTCCTTTTTTGCATGAATTTCTTGAAATTTCTTGCAAGAAGAGTGGTATCTTTATCGTCTTCATCTTCTTCACTGCTGCTCGTTTTCTTTTTAGCAGCTTTAAGTGCAATAGTTCTCTTCTTTTTCATATCTTCTTCTTGATGTTGCTTCATTGTGAGTTCATAGTTCATGAGTGATCCAAGGAGCTCCTCCAAAGGTAAGGTGTTGAGATTTTTGGCTTCTTAGATTGCTGTCACTTTAGCTTTCCATGCTCTTGGAAAGGACCTAAGAATTTTTTGAATAAATTCAGACACTACAAAAAAATAAAATATTGCGACGCCCAAATGCGTCGCAATTGCGTCGCTAAACATGCTATTGCGACGCAATAGCGACGCAATGACGGCGTCGCTCAACTGTCCGTCGCAATACCCATTTGTCGCAATTGCGTCGCAATATTGCGACTCTCTGCGACGCAACTGCGATGCATGCAAATGCGTCGCTAAATTTAAAATTAATTTTTAAAAAAAAATTATTATTAAATATTGCGACGCACTAAATTGCGTCGCAATATTGCGACGCATCCAGCTGCGTCGCAATATTTAATAATAATATTTTTGGTATAATAGCGACGCAATTTGAGTCGCTAATGCGTCGCAAATAAAAATTATTTTAAAATATTGCGACGCAAGGTCATTGCGTCGCAATATTTATTAAAAATTTTTAAGATAAAATAGCGACTCAATTTTAGTCGCTAATGCGTCGCTATTAAATTTATTTTTAAATTATTGCGATGCCAGGTCATTGCGTCGCAATATTTAATAATAATATTTTAAAAATATTAGCGATGCAATTTCAGTCGCTAATGCGTCGCAAATTTTTTTTTAAAAAATATAAAAGATTAAAAATTAAAACGGTTAATACAATTTCGCTAAATCTAAATATTGATACAAACATTTTTCACTCAATCCAAACAATAATAAATTTCCAAAAATAATTTATATATTAAAATTTTGAAGTTTTTACAACATAAAAAAAGAAAAAAAAATACATCAAGAATCTGGGCGATCACGTGGAGGCTGTGGAGGCTGAAGACTCTGCGACAAGCGGCTAACCATATCCCGCAAATAATGCATCTCATCTCGCATGTCTGCAACCTCCTGATCCCGGCCTCGCATACGATCCTCAAAATCCTGCTCGACCTCCTGGCGAACCTCCTCTGCAATAGATCTGCGAAGGTCCTGTAAACGCTCGGGAGGAAGATCACCAGGAACTCGCGAGCTGGAGGCCTGATGGGGAAAAAATGTAGAAGCTCTAGTGCCCAGACCATAGACCCTGCGGTCTCGTGGCTGGGCACCAACAGCCTCCAAAAACACACGCCGACTCTCCTCTGCTGAGAGTTCGACGGGCGTCTCCCCATCAGTAGAGTCGACCTGCGATGCCTGGGAGCGAAGCTCCTCGACTCGTGTCTTGAAATTATGAAATCAACAATAAATGAGTTAATAAATTTCTTGAAATAAAATTTTAGAAATTAAACAGATACTACATAAATCTAATTTCTTACCGCAACCTCCCGTGATCGCGTGTCGACCCAGGAACCGTCCCTCCTGGTGTGTGTCGCCCTGAATAGACGAAACTCACCAGGATCTCCGCCCTCCTGCTCAGACTATAACAATAAAAAAAATGATATTAATACAAATATTTGTAAATAACTAAAATAGTAATTAAAATATTTATGTTTTCTTACCATACGCCGTCTGTGCTCCTGAATCGAAATGGAGCCCGAAGTATGGCGGGAGAGACCCGTGCCAGGACCGCCCTTCTCAGATCGGCGGTTCGTGCTGGCTGATGCGGACCTCCTGCGCCAGCCATCGGACTCCCAGGCCTGCTGCCACTCGTGCCAAATACCCTCTGGCACGTGCGCAGGACGCTGACCCGATGACCTCCAACGATGAAGCATGTCGGAGTATCGGCGTCGCGTCAGAGCCTCCCATGCTGCCCTAATGGCATCATGGCTGGCAGGATCCCACGTAAACTTTTTCTGCATTAAAATAAACAGTTAGTTTCTGAATTTATTAAGTTTAAGAAATTTTATATCACTGATAAATTGTATTTAATAAGTTTACCTGAAACTCAGAAAAATAAAACTCCCTCGTGGCTGGAGATACGTGGCGCCAATCGTAGCCACTGGGATCTGCACGCCTCTGAAATACGGCGCTGATGTGGCTGGATACATGATGCTGCTCAATGAATCTGTTAAAAAAATGCATGTTTATAAGTAATTGACTTAAAAACATAAACATATATTTTTAATTAGTATATACTTACATCCCCTGAGCATCAAGTCGAAGTACAGTGCGGCCGATGGTGGAAGAACTCTCGGAGGTCTGTGCCGATCGGCTGGATGGTAATACTGCTGGAGAGATCGAAGGCTGCGCCTCTGCTGGAGATCCAAACTCTCCATCTCCGACGCTCATGTGATCTGATGTAGCAGGGCTACGTCTCTGCTCACTCCGTCTGTCGTCGGTAGATCTACCTGCCCGTCATACTGAAAATACTAAAGATTCACACAATTAAATTACGATTAATGATTGACTATGTAAGAATTTAACACTTATAAAAAAAAGTTAAATTTTAAAAAACCTCTATGTTTAATCGGTGTCATTTGTTTCGTGAAATGTTGGTTCAACATCCGATGCCGTATCGGATTGCGAATCAGTTTCATTATCATCGGAAGGAAACCGAACATTTGCATCCGCAATTTCTTGGACATCACCATTTGGATCTCTAAGTGATGTTTCAGGAGCCCTTGTGTCGTCCTCAATTGCATGCATTTCCATCTCATCCTCTTGAAATGCAGGGCACTCGGCTGATTGACTTGATGAACTCTCCTCTAATACGATTGTTGAACGTGGGACGATTTTAGAAACGGCCCACCAATCTCGCTTGTCGTTGCGCAAACTTGGATATCCGCAGTAAAAGACTTGCTGAGCTTGGGATGCAAGGATGAATGGGTCATATTTCTGCAATCTTCGTCGATGGTTCACTTCAACCAAATTGTAGTCGTTATGAACCCTTTTGCCCACAGGAACTATCGGATCGAACCAATCACAACGAAACAATACGGTTCGTTTCATAGGCCAACCGGGATATTCAACTTCAACCACCTCTACTAACTTTCCATAATAATCCTGCATATTTGCTCCAACACTTTCTCCTTTCACACACACGCCCCAGTTCTGCGTGCCTCTTGAAGCTGCTAATCGTTCAATCTGAAATTTGTACCCATTTACAAAATAGCCAGTAGAGGTTGTTACGGTCTTCAATGGCCATTGCGATAGACATTTAATGAAAATATTGTCGGTTGTGGACCATGGACCGTTGACCTATAAATTAATAAGCTATTGACATCCAATTCAAAAAATAATAGCCATTATCGAAATTGATTGAGTGATACTACTCACAAATTCATAAAACCAGTAAGCAAACTCCGTTTCTAATTTCTGCCCAATTGCAACTTGACTGATGTCGGGATTCATCTGTCGTTGTCTATCACAAAACATCCTTATGGGATGAAAAGGATGAAAACTAATGTTAGAAATTAAATATTATGGTATATTGTTATTTAAATTTAAATTTCAATTTAGCATTGAAGTATACACTTACTCAATATATGGATCGACTTCTCGACAGTTCATTAGGATGTAATAATGTGCTGCATTATACTCCATATCGCTAAGATTTCTTGACTTCTGCCCACCAAATGAACGGCCGATAGCTTTAAAAATTGATATTCTACCGTCATTAGCTTCTGCTTCGTCCACACATACGTCATCGTTACGACCATGATTTCGGCTCCTCGTGTGGACGTGACCCTCAAAGTAATGTGAGGCAAAAGCTGAAACTTCTTCGACCAAGTGTGCATTGCATATAGAACCTTCAACCCTTGCCTTATTACGCACATTATTTTTTAACTTCTTAAGATACCTATATGTAAAGTTGCAACAAAAAATTAACAATTTTTCAAGCAATGAAATAATATTTGAAATGTCAACATATCTTAATGATGTATATATTTACCTCTCGAAAGGATACATCCAGCGATACTGCACGGGACCAGCTATGCTCGCTTCGTATGGCAAGTGAACCGGTAAATGCTCCATTGAGTCAAAAAAACTGGGAGGAAATATTCGCTCAAGCTTGCATAAAATAATTGGAATTTCCTCCTCAAGCCTTGCCATGGATGCAGAAGTAATGACTGCGGCAGATAACTCCTTGAAGAATAAGCTGAGCTCCGTAATTGCCTTCCAGACATGTTGCGGAAGCAACTCACGAAAAGCTATAGGTAATAACCGTTGCATGAAAACATGGCAGTCGTGACTCTTCATGCCGAACAACTTGAGCTTATGCATGTCCACACACCTACCGATATTTGAGGCATAACCATCTGGAAATTTTAACCCTCTAAGCCAGTTACATAAAACTTCTCGTGAATTTCTGTCAAGAGTGTAACATGCTTTAGGATAGGTCCCATCGGCACTCCTTCTCAAATCACCTCTTCTGCAGTACTGATTAAGTTCTTCTCTTGACTTTGCAGTATCTTTTGTTTTTCCCGGGATGTTTAGCACCGTGTTAAATATGTTATCAAAGAAATTTTTCTCGATATGCATAACATCCAAGTTGTGCCGGATGAGATTTGTGCTCCAATAAGGCAAATCCCAAAATATACTTCGCTTCTTCCAGTTATGTTCTTTACATATACGGCCATTTATTCTATCTGCATCCGGTTCCCATGCATACATCAACCCCAAATGCTCTATAGAATCAAATAGATCCGTGCCGGACCTAACCGGTTCGGCAAATTTTGTGACTGCTTTGTTCTTCCGGAAGGCGATCAAGTTACGCCTGTAAGGATGATTTGGGGGCAAGAACTTCCTATGGTTATCAAACCATGACTGCTTACCACTCTTCTGCAATGTAAATGCATCCGAATCATACATGCAATGAGGGCATGCCAGACGTCCAGCAGTGCTCCAACCAGACAACATTGCATATGCCGGAAAATCACTTATTGTCCACATCAAAGCAGCTCTCATTAAGAAATTCTGTTTCATAGAAATGTCGTAGGCTACGACTCCTTTCCCACAACATTTTCAATTCGGCCACCAACGGTTGCAGAAAGACATCAATCTTTTCCTTTGGATTTGATGGTCCTGGAACCAAAACGGTTAAAAACATTGCAGTATCTTTCATGCACTTCCACGGAGGAAGGTTATATACAGTCAGTATCACAGGCCAACATGAATACTGTTGCCCCGCTTGACCAAATGGTTGGAAGCCATCGGTACAAAGACCTAATCTCACATTCCTTATATCTTCAGCGAAATCAGGATGATTTTCATTGAAATGCTTCCAAGCCTTTGAATCTGATGGATGCCGCATTTCATCCTCTTTAGATTCATGTTCGGCATGCCATCTCATATCAGCAGCTGTTGCCTCAGATCTGTATAATCTCTGCAGGCGTGGGGTAAGAGGAAAGTAATGCATCCTCTTGTAAGGCACACTTTTCCTCCTACTTGTACCGGCTCCTCCTTCGGTGTTTTTGAACCTCGATTGCCCACAAATCTTACACCATCTCAGCTCTGAGTCTTCACCCCAAAATATCATACAATTGTTCAAGCAACAATCGATCTTATTAACTGGGAGCCCAAGCCCACGCAACAACTTCTTTGTTGCGTAAAAACTGTCTGCGGCAACATTATCATTTGGCAAAATTTCTTTGATTAACCCAGCTACAGAATTGAACGCCTTTTCTGATAATCGATGTTCTGCCTTAATATTCAACATTCGAGCAGCTGTAGAGAACTGGGAATGACCCTCACACCCAGGATACAATTCTTGATTTGCAGCACGCAACATATCATAAAATTGCTGTGCTTCTGGATTTGGTTCTTCCATAAATGTATTCTGATTGAAGTCATTACCCGATGCATTCATCACCATTTGTTCATATGTGTTAAATTCACAAATGGTTCATCTACGGGAATTGACTCTTGTTGGCCTATAACAGCTGCTGGAATATCCTCTGGTTCACCATGACAGTACCAAACATAGTAATCAGGAACAAACCCCTTCTTACACAAATGCACCTTAACAGTTTCCACATCTCTGTAGGCTTTATTCTGACACCTGTGGAAGTTGCATGGGCACCTAATCCTAGGGCCATCCATCCATTCAGGTTGGCTACATGCAAATGCGATAAATTCTTCCAATCCATTCAGAAAATCTGGATTCAGCAAGCCATCTTTTATCCTTGCATACATCCACGAGCGAGCCCCGCTCATTTTTGACCGACTTATACAAAGTCTGGTAAATCATTAAATGAAACCACAAAATAAAACTATATTAGTATTAATAAATATATAACTAAATTATTTCTTGGTCACAACTAAGGTTAATAACAACCATTTAAATCATTTATAAGTACACCAATTTTTTTTTAGGCAACTAAGGACCCTACCATGCAAGGGCGAGCCACGGCTACGATCCTTGGCGTGCTAGCAAGGACCGATGCACAGGTTCATGGCTAATGGGAGGGCTTGAGTTTGGGTCGGGCCGCAAGGCGGTGCGTTTAATCATGAGACTTCACAAGAATTCAAGTGTCTTAAATAATTCTACCTTCACTCCATGTCTATAAGGTAAGGCCCTATCCCATTCAAGAATATTTTTTGTGATATGTTATTCTGCTATTAATTATCATCGATCGGTTACATTGAAATTTCGGCAGCATTTCCCCATATGTTCTCCTAAATGTGTGGTATATAAGCCACACTAGGAGAACGTATGAGCAAATACAAACCGAAATCTCACCCACGATGATTACTAGCAGACTAACATGTCGCAAGAAATATTCCCAAACTGTCCACCAGGACAATTTGAGAATTTGCAAGACTAAGGCTTACAAATTCTCAAACGGGTCTAAAGGTTAAAGTGTTTGATTATGGAAGTCCGAAGACAATCTGCGATGATCCGACGGTTGCGATCGATCCAAGCCCTGATCCCGATCGGCCACGACCGATCCCGGACCGTTGCGATCGGTCCAAGATCGCTGGCGATCCGACGGTTGCAATCGATCCAAGCCCTGATCCCGATCGGCCACGACTGATCTTGGACCGTTGCGATCGGTCCTAGATCGGCGACGATCCGACAGTTGTGATCGATCCAAGCCGTGATCCCGATCGGCCACGACCGATCTCGGACCATGGCGATCGGTCCGATCGGCGACGATCCGACGTTGCGATCGATCCAAGCCCTGATCCCGATCGGCCACGACCGATCCTGGACCGTTGTGATCGGTCCAAGATCGCTGGCGATCCGACGGTTGCAATCGATCCAAGCCCTGATCCCGATCGGCCATGACTAATCTCGGACCATTGTGATCGGTCCAAGATCGGCGACGATCCGACGGTTGCAATCGATCCAAGCCGTGATCCCGATCGGCCACGACCGATCTCGAACCGTGGCGATCGGTCCAATCTGCGATGATCCGACGGTTGCGATCGATCCAAGCCCTGATCCCGATCGGCCACGACCGATCCCGGACCGTTGCGATCGGTCCAAGATCGCTGGCGATCCGACGGTTGCAATCGATCCAAGCCCTGATCCCGATCGGCCACGACCGATCTCGGACCATGGCAATCGGTCCGATTGGCAACGATCCGACGTTTGCGATCGATCCAAGCCGTGATCCCGATCGGCCACGACCGATCTCGGACCGTGGCGATCGGTCCGATCTGCGATGATCCGACGGTTGCGATCGATCCAAGCCCTGATCCCGATCGGCCATGACCGATCCCGGACCGTTGCGATCGGTCCAAGATTGCTGGCGATCCGACGGTTGCAATCGATCCAAGCCCTAATCCCGATCGGCCACGACTGATCTCGGACCGTTGCGATCGGTCCAAGATCGGCGACGATCCGACGGTTGCGATCGATCCAAGCCGTGATCCCGATCGGCCACGACCGATCTCGGACCGTGGCGATCGGTCCGATCGGCGACAATCCGACGGTTGCGATCGATCCAAGCCCTGATCCCGATCGGCCACGACCGATCCCGACCGTTGCGATCGGTCCAAGATCGCTGGCGATCCGACGGTTGCAATCGATCCAAGCCCTGATCCCGATCGGCCACGACTGATCTCGGACTGTGGCGATCGGTCCGATCGGCAATGATCTGACATTTGCGATCGATCCAAGCCCTGATCCCGATCGGCCATGACCGATCTCGGACCATGGCAATCGGTCCGATTGGCAAAGATCCGACGGTTGTGATCGATCCAAGCCCTGATCCCGATCGGCCACGACCGATCCCGGACCGTTGCGATCGGTCCAAGATCGCTGGCGATCTGACGATTGCAATCGATCCAAGCCCTGATCCTGATCGGCCACGACTGATCTCGGACCGTGGCAATCGGTCCGATCGGCAAAGATCCGACGGTTGCGATCGATCCAAGCCCTGATCCCGATCGGCCACGACCGATCCCGGACTGTTGCAATCGGTCCAAGATCGGCGACGATCCGATGGTTGCGATCGATCCAAGCCGTGATCCCGATCGGCCATGACCGATCTCGGACCGTGGCGATCGGTCGATCGGCGACGATCCGACGGTTGCGATTGATCCAAGCCCTGATCCCGATCAGCCACGACCGATCCCGGACCGTTGCGATCGGTCCAAGATCGGCAACGATCCGACGGTTGTGATCAATCCAAGCCGTGATCCCGATCGGCAACGACCGATCTCGGACCGTGGCGATCGGTCCGATCGGTGACGATCCAACGGTTGCGATCGATCCAAGCCCTCATCCCGATTGGCCATGACCGATTCCAGACCGATGCGATCGGTCCGACATCGCTGGCGATCCGACGGTTCCAATCGATCCAAGCCGTGATCCCGATCGGCCACGACCGATCTCGAACCGTGGCGATCGATCCGAGGGTTGTGATCGATCCAAGCCCTTATTCCGATCGGTCACGATCGATTTTGGACCGATCGCTATTTAACATAATTAATTTTTTTAAATATATTACGACGCAAAGGGTAGCGTGGTAATTTTTTAATATGATAATTATATTATAAAAAAATTAATTTTAATTATAATAATTACGACGCAACAAGTGCATCGCTATATTAAAACATAATTTTCTTAATTAATTTTTTGGTTCATTATGTCGCTAATGCGTCGCTATTTAACATAATTAATTTTTTAAAAATATTGCAACGCACTGTGTTACGTCGCAATTATTTTTTCTCATATTTATACTTTATAAAATTTAATTTTATTTAAAATAATTGCGACGCATTTATTGCGTCACTAAATTAAAAAATAATTTTAATTTATTTTCTGGTTTATTGCGTCGCTAATGCGTCGCTATTTAAAATATTTAATTTTTTTCAAAACATTGCGACGCACTAAATGCATCGCAATATTTTTTTAAATATTTATACTTTAAAAAATTTAATTTCATTTAAATTATTTGTGATGCGTCGCTAAATTAAAAATAATTTTTCTAATTTTTTGGTTTATTGCGTCGCTAATGCGTCGCTATTTAATATATTTAATTCTTTTAAAAATATTGCAACGCACTGTGTTGCGTCGCAATATTTTTTTCCGATATTTAAATTTCATAAAATTTAATTTCATTTAAATTATTTGCGACGCAATTGGTGCGTCGCTAAATTAAAAATAATTTCTTTAATTTTCTATTTTATTGCGTCGCTAATGCGTCGCTATTTAACATATTTAATTCTGTTAAAAACATTGCGACGCACTGAGTTTCTTCGCAATATTTTTTTCGATATTTAAATTTTATAAAAAATTAATTTAAAAATATTGCGATGCATTATTTGCGTCACAATATTAAAATATTATTTTTTTTGATTTTCTGGTTAATTGAGTCATTAATGCGTCGCTAATTGCGTCACAATATTTTGTTGTTACAGAGGCATCGCAAAGTGGTCGCAATTTAGCGACGCATAATTGCGTCGCTATTTCAGTATTTTCTTGTAGTGAGAATTAGTATAGATCTTTCTAAGACTCTTTAATTCATTCACTATATCAGTAAATCTAGTGTGCATGCTAGTGGACTCATTTTGATCAATGTTAAAGAGTTCATATTTATGCACAAGAATATTAATCTTGGACTCTTTAACCTAATTGGTATCCTCATGGGCAACTTTCAACCGATCCCATATCTCCTTGGCTGAGATGCAAGTGATATTTTATTAAATTCATTTACATCTAAGAAGTAGTATAGGACATTCATGGCCTTGGCATTGAGCTGGGCCACTTTTCAATCATTTTCATTCCAATCCCTTTCGAGTTTAGAAATAATGGATCTATCTACTATGTGTGTGTGAGTGCTAGGACCATTGATAATGATACTCCATAAATCATAGTCTAAAGCTTGAATGAATATCCTCATTCTAGCTTTGCAATATAAATAATTCGTGCCATTAAACAAAGGTGGATGATTTATGGATTGTCTATTAGAAAAAGAAGAACCGGCTTGAACTGCCATTTGGATCTTTAGCCCTTGATTGTTAGATCAAGGAAGGATGAGCACAAGCTTGATACCAATTGTTGGCCCAGATGGCAACCCAAGAGGAGGAGTGAATTGGGTTCTTAAAAAAATTTTGGTACTTAAAAATTAATTTCACAAAGTAAAAGTGTACAAGGATAAATGCAATAAGTGTGGTACTAAGAATGAAAAGCAGAATATAAGGATAGAGTAGAGAGAAAGAGAGACAAGCACGACAAACACAAAGATTTATAGTGGTTCGGTGTTAGCTATACCTATATCCACTCTCAAGCAACTCTTGGGCCCACACTATAATCTTTTCGATTACAGTCGTGTTATTTTACAAGCTTACAACCCAAACTTATTATTTTACAATAGGATCATAATGAACCCAGCCGATTTTCATAGGCTCACCAGCACTCAATCTATCACAAGCTATCCTAGCTTGCATGAGGCTAATCTGCCTCACTTGATTCAATCACCTGATTGAATCAGTAACAAATGTAATAAGAGTAAGGTTACAGCAGATAGAAAGCTCCTTAAGTGAACAAATAACAATATAAATGAGATAGAAATAGAAGAGCCTGATTTAGAAGATTTCTGAAGTTGGGCTTTTCTTCTTTTTCTCTTCTTCTCTTGGATAATCTTCCTCAAGATAGGATTGAAGCTTTGGAAGATTTGTTGCTATAGAGGTTGTTGAAGAACTAGGGTTCTATACTACTCTTTTTGATTTGATGGAAATCCTTCAAAGTAGGCTTTTGAATGCTTTGGATTTCTTTAAACTCTTTTTTGAACACTTGGGATTTCAAATCTGAACCTTTTTCTCTTTAATTTTTCTCTATCTATTCTCTTTTTTTTTTCAAACGGTCAAAAGCTCCCTTTTATAATTTTCTTTAAATCCATCTTTAGATAAAAACTAGCCATTAATTATACTTGTGGATGAGTTTAGCACAAAAGAGGAAAGAGCCATTGAGGTTTATTAGAAAAAGGATAACTTTTGGAGTCATCTCTAACACATCTAAAATCCTTCTTTGATAGATTAGAGTTGGCTCTAAGTTGGGATGCTCAAAACAGCAATATCCGTCCATCGTAGAGTCGGAACTAGCTTTTTATGGGATCGACACATCACGTGCTAGAGTCGGCTCTAACAAATGCAAGAGTCGGCTCTAATTTTGCCCCAAAAAACTAGTCTCTGGCTGTCAATTAAAGTCAGCTCTAATTTCATGTAGGAGTTGACTCTAATTTGACATAGAAATGAGGTTCTCTATTTTTCAATTAGAGTCGTCTCTAATCCTAATCCCTGCAGGAGTCAGCTCTAATCCATGCCGAAATAGCGAAACTATTCCGATATGCTCTGGAATCGGCTCTAATCCTTTTAGAGTCAGCTCTAATGTCTGAAACTTGGCACTTAATACTAGAATTGGATTCAAACTTAATTTTTTTTGGATTTTGATTAATTAAATACTTTAAATTCCTAATAAACTTAATCAAAATTATTAGTAACATAAGAGATATACTCATATGGTTTTTGTTATTCATCAAAATCAATAATTGGGTCAACAGATGGGCACATCGATTAGTATAAAAATTGTTCCTATGCTATCGGCTTAGGTTCAAACCTAGAGAGTCACATGCATTGAAGTTTTCCAGGATGATCTATTTGCAGATTAATAATTGAGAATCATATCTGATTTAATTAATTAATTTGATTGATTGAATTATCTCAATTGGGCTAAGTACAAGTGAATAAGATTCAATTAGGTTTAAGTCTATTAGAAGGATTAATCAATTTCAAATATTGATTTGAAATTAGACTTGATTTGGATTTAAATAGATTCAGGACTAGCCAAATTTGATTTGGGCTAGGACCATAATTTATATGGTTTAATCCAATAAATTCAAATCAGCTTAAACCAAAACCCAAACCCCATGTATAAAAAGGTTTTTTCGCATGAGGATCTCACGTGATGAGATAACGAAAATCTCATTTCATGAGAAATTTAATTTCTCGTGTAGAATTTAATGTATAACTTTTAGGATCCGTGTATAACTTTTAGGATCCGTTTGGAAGCCGATTTGGATTGAATTTTTTGTTTTCAAAAACAAGAAATTCAACCCATAGCATGAAAATGCATTTGGCCGGACCATTTTTGAAAATACTTTTTCAAAATGATCCTAAAATTATTAATGAATTTAAAAAATATCGGAGCGATGTTTTTTTCGGATTTATCTCCAATGTTTTGCAAATTTTATAATTTCTTTCTTAAAACGTCCAAAACTCGCGGATTCGCGCGATCTTTCTCCATGCAATTCGCTACTGCCTTTCTTCAAAAATAGTTTTCAAAAATATCAACCAAACGTATTTTCGAATACTAAAAATCAACAAAATACAACTCAAATTTTTGTATACAATTCATGTTTTTTAAAATAATTTTTTGGATCATGAACCAAATAGGGCCTTAGTCTTCTCCAAATGGTTCCCAGGTTCAAGAAAGATAATAATTTTTGTTAATTCCTAGCAGATTCTTCTTTGAAAGAGCAATCCACACAACTCTTCGTGCATTGACAAGTGTGTGAATTAATGTGCCTCTTTGAAAGAACACTCCATACAACTCTTCATGCATTGACAAGTATGTGAATTAATATGCCTCTTTGATTTTCATGAAATATTGAAATTCTAAGTGTTAGAATTCAATAGGCTAAAGGTTAAATTTTGCCTATAAATAGAGGACATTCTTCATCAGTCAAATATATCAAAATTCTAAAGAGTTAGAATAAAAAATTTTGGTGTATTTCTGGTATTAGCAAAAGCTTGGAGGATCTTGGAGAAAGATTTAAGTGGAAGGATTCAAGACAAGCAGTATGACTTCTTATCTTGAAGATCAAGATATGATCTTGATGCTTTTATTTACATGCATAATTTAGATCAAACGATCATACACTACAACAAATTTTCGCTCTAGCGATGCTAAAAACGTCATTTTTTGATGCTTAAAAGCATCGGGAAATATCATCCAAATGCTTCTACAAGCATCGAGATAATGGGGGTGGAGACAAAAAATACCGACGCTTTTAAAAAGTTAAGCGTCGGGAAATATCATCCAGATGCTTCTACAAGCATCGGGATACTGGGGGTGGAGACAAAAAATACCGTCGGGAAAAGCGGGATGGGCCGATGCTTTAAAGCATCGGCGACTTTTTTCTCTTGCCGACGCTTTAAAGCGTCGGCAACATTTTATTTTCTTAAAAAAAATTAAACAGAAATATTTGCATCTACACAGCACCTTCACCATCTCCAACCCCCAAAAACCCCTCAAAAGAAACTCTAAATCCCCAAACCGCCTCAATCCATCATCGAATCCCCTCCTGAACATCCAATCCCAGCCTCTCCGATCAGAACTCCACCATCCTCTCTTGAATATCCCAACTCGAACGCCTCCATCACCACCAAAACCTCCAACAGAGAAGCCAATAGCAATCCCAAGCCCTGCCAGGCAATCCCAAGCCTGGCCAGATAACCAACCCTCTCTCGTTATGCCAGGCCAGATAACCAACCCTCTCTCGTTAGCTACCGTTAGTGTACCTCATCTCCAAATAACCAAAACCTCATCTCCAAATAACCAACCCCCCTCGTTAGCTGCCGTTAGCGTACCTCGTCTCCGAGGCCCTTAATTCTCTACCATGTTTGCTGTGCGAGAAGACAAGGAATTTGAATTCAAAGGAGAGCACAGCGGAAGTAATTCTAGATGGTATTAATTTTTACTTATTAACCGCTAAAAGAGGAGACGAATAACAGACGAAAGGCTTTAAAGAGGAGATGAATAACAAACGAAAGGCTTTAATTCCTCCGTTTTTTTTTCTTCGATAAAAAATCATCAGTTGATATTCATAAATATTGATGATTTATAATATAATAAATACCTTGGATTGGAGAAACCGCAACCAAGAATTTTTTGCTTTTAATCCTTCGCGCATGACTTTGAACTGCGCTATTGTCTGATATTTTTTTTTTAAAAAAAGAAGCAGATTAGTGAGAATAAAGATAGGATAATGATGAGGAGAAAGGGAAAAATTAATAACTACCTCGAGGCTAGATTACACAAATCGTACATGGAAAGAGTAAGATTCCTTCAGAATGCGAAAAAATAAAACTGATTAATATTTTAAAAATCAGCAAGATTGGGGCAGAAAATGAACAGAAATTATCAACAAATTTGCTGAAAAAAATCAGAGAAAAAAAGAGAACTGTTACCTTAAAAGTCGACTCCCATGATCCATCGGTTATTGAAGATGGAGTCGTTCAGTGCCTCTAGAACGACTCTGGACCAGAGGTTGCTAGACTTGGCGGAGCTGGCCTTCTTCTCCACCCCAAAGATGGCGGCCTTTGTCCTTAGAATCCGGGATAGAGCCCGCTTCGGCTCCTTCTGAAGCCCCTTCGAGGGAGAGCGTCGTTTCGCTGCCCTCACAAGAAAGGGGCGTGGTTGAGATGGGGAAGAGCAGCGGCGAGGCGGAAGAAAGCGACGTTTGGAAAATTTTTTGGTGCTGTGAAAATTGAAATGATGTTCGATCCCGCAGTTCAAAAATAAAAAAAATGATTCCGACGCTTTAAAGCGTCGTTAAGTGAGAAGATATTTCATTCTTTAAGTCTTAATTGCGAGTTTTTGGATTTTTCCAACCCTTTTCCATAGCGTCGGAAAAAAAGAGTTGTTATTCTTCTTTTTGTTGTAGTGATATATGAAAAGGCAAAGATATGATCTTGATGCATGCTGGATAGATTAATATTTAATCTTTAAGCTTTCGCCTTGGTAATTGTTACCAAAATTTTAAAATATGTATGCCTTGGAGGTCATTCCTTTCTTCATCCTAGTGTTCTCATTTAGGGATAATCCAAAAGAGAAAAGCTATTGGTAGTACCCTATATTATTTGACATAATAGACGTTTGGTAGATCTACAAGAAAATAGTATAATAGTGACAAAAACTTCCATCACTATTCCGTCACAAATTGGGTTTAGTGACGGATTAGTGATGAAAATCTTATCGTCACCATTTTTGCCGTCACTAAATTTAGTGATTGAAAAAGGTCCATCACAAAATAATAGTGACAGATTTGTGACGGAATATTCCGTCAAAAATTTGTGACGGAACATATTTTTCGTCACTAAATTGTGACAGATTAGTGACAGACTAACCATCACACGCATTATTCCGTCACTATTCCATCTATTGGAAGATTATTGAAAAATTATATGACCCAATCCTTTTGATTTTGATGATTACTAAAAGCCATTGAGTTCATTAAAAGGTATAATGAGTTTATTTAAATGAGAAATAAAATTATTTTAACAATCAATGAGAATGTTAAAGTTTGACTTTAATCAATTTTGAAAGTAACTTTAAGCTCAATGTTTAAACTTTCAAAAAGAAATTTTATAATTCATGTTTTATTCAATGAGTTTTTGGAATAGTTCTTGAATTAATTCTTAATGTCAATTTTATTGAATTCAAGTCAAAACAATGAATTAAAATGAATCTGGAACGATTTTAATGTCAATCAGAAAAGTTTCTGATTTTTGATACGTTCTAGAGCCGACTCTTGAGTTTCAGAGTCGACTCCACTCAGTGTACAGAAATGTGCATCTGTCTCGAGTCGACCCACGAAATTTGTCGAGTCGACCCCTGATTCTGTCGAGCCGACTCCATGACTGTGCGAGTCGACTCCGCTCAGACACCAGAGGTGTGTTTTTCTGAGCACTTCGCGAGTCGACCCCCAGCTTTTCATGAGTCGACTCCCGACTTTCAGGAGTCGACACTTTACTTTTGGTGAGTCGACCCCTAACCTTTATAAACATTTCTATTTTTGGTAAGACGAGCTCGAGCCGACTCGGAAAAAGCATGAGTCGACTCCAGCAAATCTAGGCGAAATTTTTACGGATGCCAACTCAGCTCCAACGGTAAGTTTTTTGATTAACGGCTATTTTTCTTTGTCTCTAACGGCTATATTCTTGCAGAATCTATAAATAGAGAAGCTGTTTTCAAATCAAAGAGAGCAAGAGAGAGAGATATTTATTTCAAAGAAAAAGAAAGGAAAAATCAAAAAAACAGAGCGTTAGCTGAAAAAATCCGTGATTCAAAATAGAGTGAAAGAAAGAGTATGAAATCAAAGGAAGCTCCATCTGTGCTCAAGCTCTACTATCCAAGGAAGCTTCAGAAGAAATCCAAGTGCATCTCAAGTGATTTCCACCACTCAAAGAAAAGAGGAAAAGCCCAAGTCAACTCCAACACTCATTCTGTGGAGAATCCGTGCTGAGGCTGATTCTACACCTCAAAGGAGTTGAAGAAAAGAAGAAAAGCTCAAAGCCAACCAACTGCAAATCAGGCTTATCTAAACTCTATTCTTACTTTTGTTAATCTGCTCATTAAGGAGCATTGTAACTAAACAAACTTATTTCTATTCCTTGTGACTAGTTCAATCTGGGGGATTGAACTAGAGGAGGTAGTCTTACCTCAGTTCAAGCTTGATTAAGCTTGGGTTAAAGGGTTTTTGTGCTGGTAAGCCCTTGAAAACCAGCTGGGTTCGTTGTGCGCCCGGGAAAACAAGTTCGAGTTGTAAGCTTGTAAAACAACTCTGCTGTAATCTAGGGAGATTATAGTGTGGACCCAAGTGAATCTTGGGAGTGGACGTAGGTGCTGGTTGCACCGAACCACTATAAAACCTTGTGTTTGCCGTGCTCATTTGTCTCTCACTCTATCTCTCTTATATTTCTGTTTGTGCATTGCTTAAGTTAATTTCTCTCACTTGCACATCTTGAGTTAATTTGTTTAAAACATTTCAAAAAGTCTTAAATTTTTAAGAACCCAATTCACCCCCCCCCCTCTTGGGTTGCCATCTGGGCCAACAATTGGTATCAGAGCAAGTGCTCATTTAGAATTTGATCTCACGATCAAGGGCTAAAGATCCTTATGGCAACTCAAAGTGGTTCATGTTTTGCTGAAGGTCATTCTACGAATAGACCTCCTTTATTTAATGGAACCAACTATTCATATTGGAAAGCTAGAATGAGAATATTCATTCAAGCTTCTGACTATGAATTGTGGGGAGTAATAATCAATGGACCTAGTACACCCACACACGTAATAGATGACACTATTGTTCCTAAGCCCGAAAGGGATTGGAATGATAATGATAGGAGAATGGCACAATTAAATGCTAAAGCCATTAACATTTTGTATTGTTCCTTAGACTCTAATGAATTCAACCGAATCTCAACATGTAATTCCGCAAAAGAAATTTGGGATAGGTTGGAAATAACACATGAAGGAACAAACCAAGTAAAAGAATCAAAGATAAATATTTTGGTTCATAAATATGAATTATTTACCATGGAACAAAATGAAACCATCACATGCATGTTCACTAGATTCACTGATATTGTGAATGGTTTGAAAAGTCTTGGAAAAGTATATACTAACTCTGAGCTTGTTCGCAAAATTCTTAGGTCACTTCCAAGGACTTGGAAGCCAAGGTGACAGCCATACAAGAAGCCAAAGATCTGAACATCCTACCATTGGAAGAGCTTCTTGGTTCGCTAATGACTCATGAGCTTCAAGTTAAACAACATGTCAATGAGGATGAGTCAAGAAAGAAGAAGACCATCGCCCTCAAGGCTGCAAAAGTTGAAGATAGCAGCAGCGATGATGAAGAGGATGATGATGATGAGACAGCCCTCCTTGCAAGGAAATTCAAGAAGTTTATGCAAAGAAGGAGGCCCTTCCACAAGAAGAGATTTGTATCAAAAATGGAAGGAGAAAAAGAAAAGGATAAGAAAAAGGAAAAGGACAAAGAGAAAGAGCCCTTAGTATGTTATGAATGTAAAAAGCCAGGGCATTTTAGATATGACTGTCCTTTACTTAAGAAGGCCTATAAGAAAAAGAAAAAGGCCTACATGGCAACTTGGACTGACAGCGAAAAGTCTTCTTCCGAAGAAGAAGAACAAAAAGAAGTTACAAATGTTTGCTTCATGGCGGACGACAACGAAGAGGTAAGTACCGAAACCCCCGATGATGAATTTACTTTTGATGAAATGTTTGAAGCATTTAATGAATTGATGATTGATTTCAAGGCTTTGAAAAAGAAACACAAATCTTTGAAAACTAAAAACTTAAATTTAATTAAAGAGAAAAATGAATTAAATTTGTAGTTAAAGATTTAAAAGATAAAATGGAAACACTTCTTAATGAAAAGAATGATTGTGTTCATAGGATTGATTTGATAAAATCTGAAAATGAAAATCTAATTAAAGAAAAAGAATCAATCTCTAATGAAAATGATTTTCTAAAGAAAGATGTTAAAAAGTATAAAGACATTGTTGAGAAATTTACTCTAAGCTCAACTAAACTAAATATGATTTTAGATAGTCAAAAAGCAGTTTTGACAAAGCAGGTTTAGGGTATAACACATTAAGAAAATAAAAATCATTGAAAAATATTTTTGTAAAAGCTAACCAAAGTAATATTACTTATTTTAAATGTAATAAAAAAGGACATAAATCTTTTGAGTGCAAAACAATAAGTAATAATGAAAAATTAAACACTAAAGAAAGAAAATTTGGGTTCCGAAAGGAACAATTTTTATTGCTACTAACCATGAAGGACCCAAGAAAGCTTGGGTACCTAAACATAAAGTTTAAATTATGTTGCAGGAATGTCTTGTAGCCAAAAGATCAAAGAAAAAGTGGTACCTTGATAGTGGCTGCTCAAGACATATGACGGGTGACAAAGATGAATTCATCACCCTGGAAGAAAAGAAAGGTGGAGTTATTACGTTTGGCGATAATGGTAAAGGTCAAATTATGGGCCTTGGTAAAGTCGTATAACTCCATCTACATTTATTGATAATGTACTTTATGTTGATGGTTTGAAGCATAATCTAATTAGTATAAGCCAATTATGTGATAAAAACTTTATTGTTTCATTTAAATCTTCTATATGCACTGTAACTAATTCTATTGATAATAGCATTGTATTTACGGGTTATAGACATGGCAATGTTTACTTGGTTGATCTAGAAAAATTATCTTTGAGTGATCATTGCTTAATTGCTGACAATGCTAATATAAATGAAATTAGTTGGTTGTGGCATCGTAGATTAGGTCATGCAAGCACACACCTTATTTCAAAATTAATTAAAATGGATTTAGTTAAAGGCTTACCTAAACTAGTTTTTGAAAACAACAAAATATGTGATGCATGTCAATTTGGAAAACAAACTAGAAGTTCTTTCAAATCTAAAAATGTTGTTTCAACTTCTAGGGCATTAGAGCTACTTCACATGGACCTTTTTGGACCAACTAGAACCACAAGTCTAGGAGGAAAGAAATATGGTCTAGTGATTGTAGATGATTATTCTAGATATACTTGGGTAATGTTTTTAGCTTACAAAGATGAGAATTTCTCGATATTCCTAAAATTCTTCAAGAAAGTCACAAATGAGAAAAACACTACCATAGTATCTCTAAGAAGTGATCATGGAACTGAATTTGAAAATCACTTATTTGAAAGTTTCTGCACTGAAAATGGTATTAATCATAATTTTTCAGCCCCTAGGACTCCACAGCAAAATGGTGTAGTTGAAAGGAAAAATAGGACTCTAGAAGACATGGCCCGTACCATGCTATGCGAAAGTAACCTACCAAAGTACTTTTGGGCGGAAGCTATTAACACAGCATGCTACATCTTAAATCGAGCCCTAATAAGACCAATCTTAAAGAAAACACCTTATGAATTATGGAATGAAAGAAAACCCAATATAAAATACTTTCATGCATTTGGATGTAAATGTTTTATTCATAATAATGGTAAAAACAATTTAGGCAAATTTGATGCTAAATCTGAAGAAGGAATATTCTTAGGATATTCAACAACTAGTAAAGCTTATAGAGTATTTAACAAGAAAACCTTAGTAGTTGAAGAATCCATTCATATAGTTTTTGATGAATCTTTAGCATCTAGTTCTGAAAAGCTTGATGATGAGGAAGATACTAACATAATTGAAAAAGATCTTGAAAAACTTAATATTGAAGTATCTTCAGATCATGAACAAGAAGCTAAAGATGATGATTCACATAAGGACGATGATGTCAATATTGATCATAATGATATAGATCTTCCAAAAGACTGGAGATATGCTCATAGTCATCCCAAGGAATTGATTATAGTGATCCATCTCAAGGAATAAGAACTAGATCATATATGAGAAATATTAGTAATCATCTTGCATTGTTTCACAAATTGAACCTAAAACTATTGAAGAAGCTGAAAAAGATAATAATTGGATGTTAGCAATGCAAGAAGAATTAAATCAATTTACAAGAAATAATGTATGGACCTTAGTTGAAAGACCTAAAAATCATTCGGTTATAGGATCAAAATGGATATATAGAAATAAACTAGATGAAAATGGCATAGTAATTAGAAACAAGGCTAGATTGGTTGCAAAAGGATATAATCAAGAAGAAGGTATTGATTTTGATGAAACCTTTGCGCCAGTAGCTAGATTAGAAGCCATTAGGCTATTACTTGCATTTGCATGTCATATGAATTTTAACTTATTTCAAATGGATGTTAAAAGCGCATTTTTAAATGGATTTATAAATGAAGAAGTTTATGTAGAACAACCACCAGGTTTTGAAGATCACGAATTTTCAAATCACGTTTTAAATTGCACAAAGCATTATATGGTTTAAAACAAGCACCTAGAGCTTGGTATGATAGATTAAGTAAATTCTTAATTGAAAATGATTTTATAAGAGGAAATGTTGATAAAACTTTGTTTTTGAAAAGAAAAGGTAAGATTTATTAGTAGTTCAAATATATGTTGATGATATTATTTTTGGTGCTACTAACAATATTCTATGTCAAGATTTTGCCAAGTTAATGCAGGGAGAATTTGAAATGAGCATGATGGGAGAACTCAACTTCTTCCTTGGACTCCAGATCAAACAAAGCAAAGAGGGAATCTTCATCAACCAAACAAAATACACAAGAGAAATCCTTAAGAAGTTTGGTATGGAATCAATTAAACCCCTCGGAACACCAATGAGTCCTTCATGCAAGCTGGACAAAGATGAAGAAGAAGGTTGATCAGAAATTTTATCGAGGTATAATCGGATCCCTACTTTATTTAACTGCAAGTAGACCAGACATTATGTTTGCTGTATGTTTATGTGCTAGATTTCAGTCAGAACCTAAAGAATCACATTTAATTGCTGTTAAAAGAATACTAAGATATTAGTGGAACAAAAAATGTAGGTTTATGGTATTCTAGAGACTCCACATTAAATCTGATTGCATACACTGATTCTGATTATGCTGGATGTAAGTTAGATAGAAAAAGCACAAGTGGTGCATGCCAATTCTTAGGAAGTAACTTAATCTCATGGTTTAGCAAAAAGCAAAATTCAGTTGCATTATCAACTACTGAAGCTGAATATGTAGCGGCTGGAAGTTGCTGTGCGCAAATCCTATGGATTAAGCGACAACTTGAAGACTATGGTATCACACTTGATAAAACACCTATAAGATGTGATAACACAAGTGCAATTAATCTAACAAAGAATCCAATTCAACATTCAAGAACTAAACACATAGAAATTAGATATCATTTTATAAGAGAACATGTAGCAAATAATGAAATATGTCTTGATTATGTTAACACTGAAGAACAATTAGCTGACATATTTACTAAACCTTTAAATGAAGAGAGATTCTGTTATCTTAGAGGAGAGTTAGGTATTTGTGATCCATTAGAATGAATTTGAAACCCCTAAGGAAATTTATCTGAGATTCTTTCAAATCCTTGATCTTTAAGGAAATCTTATCTAGAATTCATATCTAATTAATCCACTCATATTTAATGATTATTTTATCAATTTTTATGATCAAATTCCGGACACATTTCAGAAATTTCATGTTTTTGCTCTGAAATGGTCTCGGAGCCGACTCGGTGCGTATCGGAGTCGACTCCTGGTTTCGACTGAAACTCTCGGGTCGACCCCTCTTCGGCGCGAGTCGACTCCAAGTCGGGATGGTTTTCT
This sequence comes from Calamus simplicifolius, assembly GCA_900491605.1. NCBI lineage: Eukaryota > Viridiplantae > Streptophyta > Magnoliopsida > Arecales > Arecaceae > Calamus > Calamus simplicifolius. Next base: position 1,430,492 of record UESW01003879.1, on the reverse strand, counting down.
GTGACTGTCCGGAGTCGACCCCTGGATTTGCGCGAGCCGACTCGAAGTGGTCCCAGGTTGATTTATCTAGGGCAGAGTCGACTCGCCGTTCATTTCAAAATTTCCAATCTTTCAAAAAACTCTCTCCAAAACACTTCCAAACCTTCCAAACTTCCTAGAATCCCTTATTGACACTTCTAATCGACAAATGGCCCCAAAACTCGAGGTTCCAACCTCTGTGCGGCCGGCGTCAAGAGGAAGCGAGCCGTTAGGAAAACCGTAAGGCGTCCGGTGCGTGAGCCGTCACCCAGCTCGGATTCTTCATCTTCTTCTTCTACTCCGAATGCTTCTCCAGCTGCTGCTTCTACTCAGGTAGATAGATTAGCGGATAGGATCATAACAACGGGTAGAAAGGTAGATTTTGAACTATTTGAAGCTGAGGGATTTTTGCTTGGGAGAGCTAATAGAATGGGATGGGAGAAAATATGTTCCCTGGATTGCCCACCTATCCCTCTCTAGTAAAGGAATTCTACAAAAATTTGTCTAGAGGTGATCACGGCCTAGTTAGCAATGTGAGAGGACATAGGATCTCTGTAACTGTTGAGCTTCTTTCTAGACTGTTGGATCTGCCTTTATCTGGCACTACCACTTTTTCTTCAGAAGACCGTAGTCCCGCTCTTGCTAGATTATTAAATTGGGATGTTGTCGGATTTGAAGAGGTTTTTGCCAACCAGCTTACATTAGAACTGAGATTATTACATAACATTTGCAGTAGGATACTCTTTCCAAAGACAGGAAGATTTGATTATGTATCGGAAAGAGATATCTTTGTGATGGATGCCATTGTCACGGGCAAACCTATAAACCTTCCCAGTATGATACTTTGGTACATTGCAGACTGTGGAGAAAAAAGAAAGTCTAGCCTGCCCTATGGAATGATTCTCACCAAGATTTTTCTGAGCCAAGGAGTTGTGATTTTTGACAATGAGCCAATGAGGAATCTGCGACATACTGACTTTTATAGCTTGGCCACCATTCATAGAATGGGTTTTATCAAGAAAAATGGAAAATGGGAGAGGAAAGGACTGATAGAAGAGAGAGCTACAGATGTTGAGGCTGCAGGACCTTCAGTCAGACATCCTTCACCTGCACCTCCGAGCCCTTCTACTTCTGCCCCTGCTCCAGCCCCCGCTCCATTATTTGATCAAGCTTCATCATCTTCTGCCGATTTCTCAGATCTACAGCTAAGCAACTCAAAGTTCTATTTGATGATCAATCTGAAAAACTTAAATCAGAATTTGAGAATAAGTTCATGAATTTGAAGGAGACTCTATATTCATTGGATGATCGTATCTCTAAGATGGAGTCTACTCTCAGCTCTTCTTCGGTATCTTTAAGTGGTGATCTCAAAATATATTTGAAGAACTTAAAGATATATGCGGAGATGGAGAAACTTATGCAAAGTGCAATGCGGAGCTACAAGATAAGATTTTGACTGCTTGCACCTTTGTCGATGAGAGGCTCAAAGATTATGTGAAAATCCAATCTGATGGAATGAAGAACATAGTAGATCATTTAACTAGGATTGTAAGAACTCATTTCTGATTTTCAATCCTTGCTATGTACTGAAATTTTTGTTATGCTTACATTTTGATATCAATGTATTAAACATCTTGATGTATTAGACCTTTGATGAAATGAATTCTCTATGTTGATTACTCAATGTATTTCCTTCTTTCAATGAATGAATGAAATTGTCAAATCTTATCTTGATTGAATGAATGTTTATGCTTCTCTACCTTTTTGTTGATAACAAAAAAGGGGGAGAGTTTTATAGTTTTATGATTGTAAATTCATTTGAGAAAATCAAAGTAATCAATGAGATAAACAATGGGATATTTATTTAAGTTTCATAGGGGGAGCTACCTCATTCAGGGGGAGCCTAAGCCTAACTATGAAAACAAAATAAATTCACTAATCAATCATGCATAAACTCAATGTTTTTGTCATCATCAAAAAGGGGAGATTGTTGGAAGATTATTGAAAAATTATATGACCCAATCCTTTTGATTTTGATGATTACTAAAAGCCATTGAGTTCATTAAAAGGTATAATGAGTTTATTTAAATGAGAAATAAATTATTTTGAACAATCAATGAGAATGTTAAAGTTTGACTTTAATCAATTTTGAAAGTAACTTTAAGCTCAATGTTTAAACTTTCAAAAAGAAATTTTATAATTCATGTTTTATTCAATGAGTTTTTGGAATAGTTCTTGAATTAATTCTTAATGTCAATTTTATTGAATTCAAGTCAAAACAATGAATTAAAATGAATCTGGAATGATTTTAATGTCAATCAGAAAAGTTTCTGATTTTTGATACGTTCCGGAGCGACTCTTGAGTTTCAGAGTCGACTCCACTCAGTGTACAGAAATGTGCATCTGTCTCGAGTCGACCCACGAAATTTGTCGAGTCGACCCCTGATTCTGTCGAGCCGACTCCATGACTGTGCGAGTCGACTCCGCTCAGACACCAGAGGTGTGTTTTTCTGAGCACTTCGCGAGTCGACCCCCAGCTTTTCATGAGTCGACTCCGACTTTCAGGAGTGACACTTTACTTTTGGTGAGTCGACCCCTAACCTTTATAAACATTTCTATTTTTGGTAAGACGAGCTCGAGCCGACTCGGGAAAAGCATGAGTCGACTCCAGCAAATCTGGGCGAAATTTTTACGGATGCCAACTCAGCTCCAACGGTAAGTTTTTTGATTAACGGCTATTTTTCTTTATCTCTAACGCTATATTCTTGCAGAATCTATAAATAGAGAAGCTATTTTCAAATCAAAAGAGCAAGAGAGAGAGATATTTATTTCAAAGAAAAAGAAAGGAAAAATTGGAAAAACAGAGCGTTAGCTGAAAAAATCCGTGATTCAAAATAGAGTGAAAGAAAGAGTGTGAAATCAAAGGAAGCTCCATCTGTGCTCAAGCTCTACTATCCAAGGAAGCTTCAGAAGAAATCCAAGTGCATCTCAAGTGATTTCCACCACTCAAAGAAAAGAGGAAAAGCCCAAGTCAACTCCAACACTCATTCTGTGGAGAATCCGTGCTGAGGCCGATTCTACACCTCAAAGGAGTTGAAGAAAAGAAGAAAAGCTCAAAGCCAACCAACTGCAAATCAGGCTTATCTAAACTCTATTCTTACTTTTGTTAATCTGCTCATTAAGGAGCATTGTAACTAAACAAACTTATTTCTATTCCTTGTGACTAGTTCAATCTGGGGGATTGAACTAGAGGAGGTAGTCTTACCTCAGTTCAAGCTTGATTAAGCTTGGGTTAAAGGGTTTTTGTGCTGGTGAGCCCTTGAAAACCAGCTGGGTTCGTTGTGCGCCCGGGAAAACAACAAGTTCGAGTTGTAAGCTTGTAAAACAACTCTGCTGTAATCTAGGGAGATTATAGTGTGGACCCAAGTGAATCTTGGGAGTGGACGTAGGTGCTGGTTGCACCGAACCACTATAAAACCTTGTGTTTGCCGTGCTCATTTGTCTCTCACTCTATCTCTCTTATATTTCTGTTTGTGCATTGCTTAAGTTAATTTCTCTCACTTGCACATCTTGAGTTAATTTGTTTAAAACATTTCAAAAAGTCTTAAATTTTTAAGAACCCAATTCACCCCCCCCTCTTGGGTTGCCATCTGGGCCAACACCATCACAAATATTTCCATCACTATTCCATAACAATTTAAAATTAAAATACTTGGGCTGTGAAATAATTTAAGAAACAGTTTCCTAAACATAAATTTAGGAAACAGTTAACCAACCTAAATTAAAATATGATCTTAAAGCGGTTCATAGGTATTGAGAATTCCAAGGGACGTCTCTCAACACTCCCTTCCTCTAGGCAAGCAACGTGCCCGTGTTTGACGGCCAACGGCATCCCCTCTCCGTCCACGTGCAGCTTAGCAAATTCCAAAATTCCAATTTCAATGCTTCGTATATCCACTAATTACAATTTCTACGCGTTGGTTTAATACTATAATTTTGTTTAACGTTATATAATATGTTAATAAGAGTAAATGCTGTAGTGGTTCAGAAAGATCGCTCAAGACAAAGAAAGACATTGAGATTGCCTTCCACCGCTGCTTCATTAATTATGGGGCCTGGAGGGTACGAGATTAGGTAACAACTCTAAACGGTGATAAAGCTTGCACTGTTTGATGGAGAGGCAAGTAGAAAGAAAGAAAAAAAACAAAAAGAGAAAGAAAGAAATAAAAGAAAATAAAATTAAAAAATGTTAGATTGTTAATTTTTTTAAAAAATTAAAGCGATTAAGAAAAATTTTAAAAATATTTTATTATTTTTTATTTTAATATTAATTCTTTTAAAAAATATTAGACATGCAATTATTTATAATAAAAAATTTATTATTATTATAAATTATTAAATTTTTTATTTTACTTTCTTTCTTCTCATTCAAACAAAAAAATATTAAAAGTATAAATTTGGTAACGGAAGGGCAATCCGTCACTAATTCGTTACTAATATAGTGATGGATTGCTCTTCCGTCACTAATTTTTGACGATTCGTGACGGAAGGGCAATATGTCACTAAATTAGTGATGGATGGAGAAATTCGTCACTAAATTAGTGACGGATGAGGCAATCCATCACTAATTTAGTAACGGATTGCTCTTCCGTCACAATTAGTGATGGATTTTCCATCCATCACTAATTTGATGGATTAGTGATGGAAAATAATTCGTCACTAATTAATGATCATCACTAATTTGTGATGGATTAGTGACGAAAAAGTAATTCATCACTAAGTTAGTGACGGATTGCCTCATCCGTCACAAAATTAGTGACGAAATGTTTCATCTGTCACTAATTTGTGACGGATTAGTGACGGAAGGCCAATCCGTCACTAAATTAGTGACGGATGGGGCAATCCATCACTAATTTAGTGACGGATTGCTCTTCCGTCACTAATTTAGTGATGGATTTTCCATCATCACTAATTTTGATGGATTAGTGACGAAAATAATTCGTCACTAATTAGTGACGATTTTTTTCACCACTAATTTGTGATGGATTAGTGACGAAAAAGGCAATCCATCACTAAGTTAGTGACGGATTGCCTCATCCGTCACAAAATTAGTGACGGATTGTTTCATCCGTCACTAATTTGTGACGGATTAGTGACGAAAGAAATATCCGTCACTAATCTGTCACTAATTTAGTGACGGATTGCTCTTCCGTCACTAAATTGTTATGGATTAGTGACGGAAGGGCAATCCGTCACTAAATTAGTGATGGATTTCCATCCATCACTAATTTTGATGGATTAGTGATGGAAAATAATTCATCACTAATTAGTGACGATTGTTTTCCATCACTAATTTGTGACGGATTAGTGACGAAAAAGCAATCCATCATCAAGTTAGTGACGGATTGCTCTTCCGTCACTAATTTTTTATGGATTAGTGATGGAAGGGAAATCCATCACTAAATTAGTAACGAATGTGATAGTCCGTCACTAATTTAGTGACAGTTTAGTGACGAAAAAACTAATTCGTCACTGATTTTAATTTTTTGTCACTATTTTATTACTAAACCGTCACAATTTAGTGACGAAAATTTCCATCACTAATTTTTGTCACTATTTTGACATTTTCTTGTAGTGAGAGACATCAGGGATGCACCAATGAGGAAAGCTATTTCTAGTACCTCAGTGCGTTGACTCAACTATCGGCATTCCAAAAGAACCATAGGCTGCCAAGAAAGCTAGGCCGCATAGCACGAAGGAGAGGCTGACTAAGGAGAGTTCTAAGTACCATACATTTTGACATATTTACATGAACATATATATGAAATTTATGTGCATAATTTTGTTTTAATTTATCTAATATTTTAAAAATAATTAATCAAAATAATACATTGCCAAAGTAACCTCTATTGTGTATATTCATTTATTTTAAATATAAGATGTGTATATATGTTATTTATGCGAGTAATGATCGACCCAAAGGAAGGTTATTATTTGGCCAAATAATAGATATACTTGTGGTGATAAATGTGTGATGATCATAAGAATTTTTATATGAACAAAAGTCGGTCCAAAGAAAGGCTCTTATTTGACGAAACTGATTATTAGCATTTGATCACTACGCTAAGAGTACCACTTACAGTTAATTTCTTTGTCCAAAGATGAGAAATTAATGTTATGTTAGGTATCTTGTGATGGATCCCCAATTCAAATTATTTGTTTATGTATTATTTTATTTGTATGACATGCTTGTTGATGTGAGTATACTTGTTTATTTTGTTCTCCATTCAGTTTTTGATACTACTAAAGTTTCTACCCAAGTTATGAGCAGGACAAACTTTAAGATCTGGAAAGAAACCATGAAGATTGTCATCAGTTGTATGGATTTGGATCTTGCACTTAGGTTAGAGCATCCCACTGCTACTCCAAAAAATCTCAATGAGGTTAAAATTAAAAAGTGGGATTGCTCTAACCGAATGTTTTTGATGATCATGAAACACTCTATTCCAGAAGTGTTTCGGGGTTTATTGCTGAGAGCAAGAACACAAAAGGTTCCTCAAGGAAATTGAGCAATATTTTGCTAAGAATGAAAAATTGAAGGCAAGTAACCTCTTGGTTAAACTCGTTACCATAAAGTATAAGGAAAAAGAGAACATAAGGCAGTACATCATGTAGATGTCGCATCTCGCATCAAAACTCAAGTAACTTAAGTTAGAGTTGTCTGAGGACTTTCTCGTGCACTTAGTTTTGATCTCTCTTCCTACACACTTTGGACAATTCAAAGTGAGTTATAACACTCAAAAATACAAGTGGTCCCTCAATAAGCTTATATCTCACTGTGTGCAAGAGGAAAAGAGGTAACAGAGGGATAAAACTGAAAGTGCTCATTTGGCGACAATCTCTCAGAATAAGAAGAAAAAGAGATCTAAGGATGCTGAGAAAGGATCTTCTCAACAGAAAAAAAACAAAAAAAGCAGGATGAGGAGTTTGTTTGCTACTTCTGCAAGAAGCCGAGGCACATGAAGAAAACAATGTCCCAAGTATGCTGCATGGCATGTGAAGAAGAGTAAGCTTCTGACTCTAATTTGTTCTGAAGTTAATTTAGCTTTTGTATCTAAGGATACTTAATGAGTAGATTTCGGTGCTACTGCTCACATAAGTATGTCTATGCATAGTTGCCTGTGGAGCTAACAGCCAAGTGATGTTGAAAGATTCATCTTTATGGGTGACGATAATAAAGTTGCAGTGGAAGCCATTAGGACTTTTACATTGCAATTAAGGACCAAAATTTATTTGAATTTATTTGAGACCTTCATTGTACCATCTTTTCGATGGGATTTAATTTTTTTTTCTTCTTTGAACAAATTAGGATGTTCTTGTTCATTTGGAAATAATAAAGTTAATCTATACCAAAATCTAAATCTTATTGGTTCTAGTTTCTTGATTGATAATCTATATATTTTGATGTTATTAGTTCTTATAATGAAATACTGCAAATAAGTTCACATGGTATAAAGCAAAAATTAAATAAGAATTATGCTATCTTATGGCACAAGCATTTAAGTCATATCTCTAAGTAGAGAATTCAAAGGCTTGTATCGATGGAATCATTGAACCCCTAGATTTAATAGACTTCCAAGTCTGTGTTGAGTGCATCAAGGAGAAAGAGACAAATGAGAGAAAATTAGGTACTGAGAGAGCTACAGATAGCTTAAAACTCATACATATTGATATTTTTTTATTCTATAAAATAATTGTATTCTATTATCTTAATAGAATAAAATTATTTTAATGAGTAGAAGACTTTTGAACATGAGCCAATTATATGTAAAATAATCTCTCGCTTACCTTCTAGTAACGCAAGCTTTCAGTTAGAGTATTTCACATTTTGATTGCCTCTATATATATATATGTGTGTGTGTGTGTGTGTGTGTGTGTGTGTGTGTTAGAGAGGGAAATTAATTTTTTAACAAATGCATGCTACTTTTTTTTAGGCCTCGATTAGCTTTACTCATAGAAAAAGACTTTTTTGAGAGTGAAAATATGACTTTTGTTTGTTTGGAAGGTTTAAATCATCTATGAAAAATAATTTTCTTATAAACAGAGACTCTTATGACTATACCAAAAAATAGATTTTTTTTTAAGATGAAAGATTTACTTTCCCATCATGAGGAAAGAAGTCGCTTTTTTTTTTTCAAATATCAAAAATGTCTTTAACATGAAAGAGTTTAAAAAAACATTTGTCAAATTCATGAAAAAACCTTTCTCACGTATTTTCTAGCAACAGTTGTAGCCAAACTCAAACAAAAACTAATATATATAACTATCTCTTACTTTAATAACTTTTAATAATATTTATTAATATAGCTTCTTCTCTCGTAGTCCTTGCACTCTCCCTCCTTTTCCCACCTCCTCCTCTCTCTCTCTCTCTCTCTCTTCTCGATCGGTATTTCCTATGGTCACATCACATAGCAAAATCTTTTTAACCTTTATTTTCATGCACCAACCAAGCATGCAACTGATCCAATTAATTATTTTTTACTTAATCTAATGCATTAAAAATAAATAAAATAATAAAAATACAAAAAAAAACATAAATTATCAGAGCAAAAAGCCTGCATTTTTCTTGTCTCTTTCAAAAAAAAAAAGGATGAGTATTCTATTAAAATATATATTATTAAAATAAATATAATATGATAAAATATAGGTACATATTCTTTAGTTAACGAGTAACACATAAACCATCCTTCTAAATATATTTGCCTTCTTTATTTTTATTGAAATCTGCGTGGAATCAATTCTTTTCATCAAAATTTATACGATGCATGCTACATTCTAAGTAAGATGATTTTTTTTTTTTTCATCAATTCTAAGTAGATTTGGCACAGGTATCACTTATCAATCGTAGATATCTAAAGTAACCGCTTCTAAATTTTGCCCGGTCCTTCGAGTTTATTTATTTAGTGTGTCCCAAATCCGGCAACCTCATCGGGTTCACGTGCTGAGAAATTCAGCAACTTCCTCGACTCCCACCGGGTCTGTCAGAGCGAACCCGCTCTGTCGCCCCAACACCTCACATCGTCGTCCCACAGCCTTCGCTCTCACCGCTGCCTCGCCCGCCACGACATGGCCTCCTCTTGCCGGTGAACTATTGCTGCTTCCTCCTCCTCTCTCCGCTACCAATTCCATCTTGGCCTCCTCTTCTTGCTGCCCAAACCCTCATCCTCCAGGGCCTCGCTTCGTTGCAGTGCCTACTCTTGTCTCCACCTCATGATGCATGCATGCATGCGCCTGTTATCATATATAACCATCAGGCAGCCAACTTGATTCGAATATCTAGCACAACTTGCACTGAAATATCTTGATTTAGTCAAGCAATAAATGCATAAATCCAAGATATCCAGTAAGTTTAAATTTACCGGTTTAATCAGTTTACCTTATTTGCCGATATATAATTGTTTTTTTTAAGGATTACTTGTTTCTGGTAGGATATATATATATATATATATACACGCCAATCATGTGGATTAGCAAACCTACACCGCATGCGTGCTGACACGAATGCGGTGGCTCAATGGATCTTGCGCATATTGCAAGCAATTTATGCAACCAATGCATGCTTACGCATTAAATGGCTATATATATTGCTTCAGAGATGGGAGCCCGTTATCTTAGGGATTGCAGCACGGCAATAAATTTTGTTTGAAGCACAGGAGGAAGGCAGGAAATAAATAATAAGCAATCCCAAACTCGTTTGAAGTTCCAAAGGGACAGAGTTTTTAGGGGCATTTTGATAAGA
>UESW01003879.1:1396613-1419540 GCA_900491605.1 Calamus simplicifolius | reverse complement strand
AAAAAATTAATTTTTTAATTAATTTAATATTTAATTTTTTTAAAAAAATTAAGAATCAAAATTAAAAAAATAATATATCAACTATTATATTAATATTAATTAATTTTAAATAACAAAATATTAAAAAATAAATTATTTTTAAAATATAATAAATAAATTATGATAATTGAAAGTTTAAGAATAAAAAAATTGAATAAATGTTTAAAGATTAAAAATATATTTTAATCTTAAAAAAATAATTAAATCTAGTATATTATACTTATATATAAATACTTTGATTTAGGGATATTTTGAGGTATTTTAAAAAATTTTAATAGATTTGATTTAATATATGAATTTGATTTAGGGGTATTTTAGGAATTTGATGTTATATGACTGATAATCTGTTTGTCATACCAAATACAGTAATCAATATTACTGTAACATTACCTGTGCATACCAAACAGAGTAATCAACGTTACTAGCAATCCATCCAGTGGTAATATATCTTATCCACATTACCATTCAGAATTGCTGGCAATGCACCAAACGCAACCTTAGAGTTTTTCTGGCGTAATAGTTGAAAAATCAGTCATCATGATATTGGGAAGTTCTCATTTGAAATCCAACTTATGTCCTTGAGAACTATATGGGCCACGTTTGGTATGATGCCTTTTTTTTTAATAATCAAAGCAATTATCAAAATCTAAAAAATAGAAATTTTTCTTATTTGACATATAATCCTATGTGGATTTTTGTCAAAGCTTAATTAGGTTAAAAGGTAATTTTGAAATAAATGGATATTACAAGAAATTTAACTTCAAAATTGAATTGATGTCCTTGAAAACTATATGAGTAATGTTTGGGATGAGGATTCTTTTATAATCCATTAAATTATTCTAATCGGAGGAATCAAAACTATGAAAATGTAAAAATCATGAAATTGAGAGATTTCTGTTGGGGTTTAGTCCTGATGAACAGTAGTGGGATCAACCTTGCTAGAGAAAAACTTGGGCTTTACCCTTTGTTATCAATAATTAGGTGTATAGTCTTTTGATCCAAGATTCAAGATTGGTGCAGCGGTAAAGCCTTGGTCTTTGAACTTCTTGATTCTGGTTCAAAACTTCCCCCCTTTATTCCTAAAGATTTATTTTAATAAATAAATCTTTTTTTATTCTTGATTTTTTTCTTTGCTGGAATTAATTTCTCCCACGCCTCTTCGTATTCGGAATATGTCCGTATGTGAACCTCTTCCATGAGTTGACCGCCACGTTGATCTACGAAATAGCTCCTTCACGGACGCACGGTAGGAAGAAGCCGTTCCTTCATGGATAAGTCCCGCTCCACGTCTTTGGGATTCCCACGGAACAAACCTGGCCCTCAATCGAAGCCGTGGAGGAAGAAGAGAGAGAGGGAAGAGGAGATATGGCCCTCAATCGAAGCCGTGGAGGAAGAAGAGAGAGAGGGAAGAGGAGATATGGAGAAGATAGGGCTGCTGCCCTACGATGAGAGAAAGGATTTCTGAGAGAAAAGAATATGTTCTCTCTTCTATCCAACCCTCGCGACTAGAGTTTAAATACATCCACGAAGTGGGCCAGGTTCAGACTCAACAAAAACTCCCATAGACTAACCCAATGAGATTAAACTAATCCCCAAGCCCGTGTACACCCGTGACTTGATTTAATCTCAACCTTTGGACTCAAACCCAGCCCAATACAAGTTAGCCCCTCTGGGCCTTGATAGCACCACACCAGGCCCAATAATCTTCACCTTGGTACTTTCAAGGACTCAGCACGTCCGCCGTGTCCATCAGCTGCAATCCCTACAAAAGCTGTCCCATAAAAAAACCTGAATCTCAAATCCTCCTAGTCCACTAGCAAATGGCACGACTGTGTAGGAGGTCATCTGACTAGTGTTACTGTGTTCCTCCTCCTGTAGTTCCTGCTGTGCATATGTACCATCTCTGCTCCGAAGGATCGAGCTCTCATCGAAGGTCACATCTCTACTGATGAAAACCTTCTTCTCCAAGGGATCCCACAACCGATACCCCTTGATTCCATGCAGGTAGCCTAGGAATACAATCTTCTTAGACCTGACATTCAACTTACTCCGCTCTTTAGCACCAACATGCACATATGCCGTACATCCAAACACCCTCAGATGGTTTAGGTTTGCCTTTCATCTAGACCATATCTCCTCTGGAATGCCTCCATCCAACCTGGTGTGTGGTGACTGATTGACCAAGTAGCTAGCTGTACCTACTGCGTCAACCCAGAACATCTTTGGAAGCCCTGCCTGCAGCCTCAAGCACCTTGCTTTTTCCAACAGTGTTCTGTTTATCCTCTCAGCCACCCCTTCATGTTGAGAAGTTTCCATTACCGAGAAGTGCCTTTTGATGCCCCACTCCTCATAAAATCTATGGAACTCCTTGTGGTGTATTCTGCTACTGTCTGACCTCAGACACTTCATATTCCTACCATGCTCCTTCTCCACCTCAGCCTTCCAGATTTTGAACTTGGTGAAGACCTCTGATTTCTCCTTCATGAAGTAGATCCACTGCTTTCCTAAGAAATCATCTATCAAGGTAAAGAAGTATCTGGCCCCATTCCTTGCAGAAACTGGGGCTAGTCCCCAGACATCCATGTGTACTAACTCCAGGGGTTCTGCACTCCTAGCTGTGCTGACTAAGAACAGCACACTCTTCTGCTTCCCCATCTAACATGGCTCACAAATCTCCATGACTCCACCACTTAGGTCCGAAAGTAGTCCTCTCTTGCTCAGTTCTTTTATCCCCCTGTGTACCATGTAGCCTAAGCGGTAATGCCACATCCTGTACACATCCTGAGGATCCTGTTCTACAACTGTTGCTTCAGATTTTCCTGTTACCACAGAGCCCTCCAACCTGTATAGGTTGTTCTCCAGCCTTCTCCCTCTCATCACCACCATAGCTCCATTGGAGATGTTCAGAACTCCACTCCTGGCATGACTGTTGAAGCTAAATCCAATCTGCTCCAGGTACCCCAGTGATACCAGATTTTTCTTGAGTTTTGGAACATGCTTCAAGCTGGTAAGAGTGCGCACCATACCATCAAATATCCTCACCTTCACTGTGCCAATTCCTGTCACCTTGCAAGGTGATCATCTCTAAGAGCCACACACCCCTCATCAACCTTTGTGTAAGTACTGAACCACGACCAGTTGGTAGTGTAATGATGAGAACATGCTGAATCCAAGGTCCACATCTCTGTACTATGACTGTGACCATCTGATACCACCAAGAGATCATCCTCCTTCTCCTGTCCTGCAACTGTGCTCACAGACTCAGATCCTCCCTTTTCTCCCTTTTTCCACTTAGGACAATCCCTTTTAAAATGTCCTATCTCACCACACTTGTAGCACTTAGCTTTCTTGGACTGTAACCATCCCCTAGGCCTGCTCCTATCCCTGCCTCTGCCTGACCTTTCCCCAACTGATAGACCCTCCTTGGGAATAGCTTCCTTGGACATCCTCTCCCTTTGCTCATTCGTCTGAAGCACCAAGACAATATCTTCATAGAATAATGTCTCCTTCCCGTAGAGCAGCGTCGTGACCAATGGGTCATGTGATATGGGCAGCGAACACAATAGCAAAAGTGCCTTATCTTCCTCCTCCATCTTGACCTCGATATTTAGCAATTCATTGCTCACATGGTCGAACACCTGGATGTGGCCCAGCACATCTCCACCTTCTGACATCTGAAGGCTGTAGAGGCGCTTCTTCAACATCAACTTGTTACACATACTCTTCCCCATGTAGAGGGCTTGCAACTTCGACCAAAGTCCCTTCGAGGTCTTCTCCTCCAGCACTGAATAAAGGACTGAATCCGCCAGACATCCCCTGATCATTAAACATTCCTTTTCTCCAACAACATCTACTGCTTATCTGTCATCTCATCTGGTCTTTCCTCCAAAGCCAGATCTAAACCCAGTTGCACAAGAAGATTCTCTACCCGGACTTTCCACATGGGGAAACTTTCCTTCCCATCAAACTTTTTAAAATCTATTTTTATGCTATTTCCCATGGCTCGATCTCAACCAAAAAAAATAGTACAAAAATAAATTTTAGAAAATTAAGAAGTACCTTGATGGACCTTGTTGAAATTGTTTCAACCCTTTGAAGATCTCCAAATTCAGTCCTTTAAGATCTACCAACAACTTCTTGTTGTTTCTGAACCAACTAGGCTCGTTCATGAACCAGGCTATAAGATCTCCAAACAACTACTTCTTGTTTCTGATTTATGAACCAGGCTCCGATACCACTTGTTGGGGTTTAGTCCTGATGAACAGCAGTGAGATCAACCTCGCTGGAGAAAAACCTGGGCTTTATCCTTTGTTATCAACAATTAGGTGTATAGTCTTTTGATCCAAGATTCAAGATTGGTGCAGCAGTAAAGCCTTGGTTCTTGAACTTCTTGATTCTGGTTCAAAACTCCACAAAATTAATTCCTCTCCGTATGTGAACCTCCTCCACGAGTTGATCGCCACGTTGATCTACCGAAACAGCTCCTTCACAGACGCACGGAAGGAAGAAGCCGTTCCTTCACGGATACGTCCTGCTTTACGTCTTTGGGATTCCCACGGAAGAAAGCCTGGCCCTCAACCGAAGCCATAGAGGAAGAAGAGAGAGAGGGAAGAGGAGATATGGAGAAGATAGGGCTACCGCCCTACAATGAGAGAAAGGATTTTTGGGAGAAAAGAATATGTTCTCTCTTCTATCCAAACCCTCGCGATTATAGTTTAAATACATCGACGAAGTGGGCCAGGCCCAGACTCAACAAAAACTCCCATGGACTAACCCAATGAGATTAAACTAATCCCCAAGCCCGTGTACACTCGTGACTTGATTTAATCTCAACCCTTGGACTCAAACCCAGCCCAATACAAATTAGTCCCTCTGGGCCTTGATAGCACCACACCAGGCCCAATAATTTCCTCATTTGATATGTGAGCTTACGTGGTTTTCACTAAAAGTTTAATTAGGTTAAAACATATTTTTGATAGAAAATATGTTTGATGAGGGATTTCAGCGCTTCAAATGGGATTGATGTCTTTGAGAAGCATATGGGCCAATTTGGGTTTTTGGTAATTTATAGAATTATCAAAATCTAAGGTAGTGTTGGATATAAAAAACTTTATCCTTGAATAAGTGTAGGGAATATAATTTTTTTATGAAATATCCCTAGGGATATCTCTTGGTTATCCCATTGAACATATCAAATGCAAAAATGTAAATCTAAAGGATAACTTTTTATTATCCCCTCTAGTTATATTTGATTGACGGGATAGAAAAGGATATCCTTAAAAAATTTGGTTTTAAACCCAAAACTCCCTTCGATCTATCACCACCATTGTCGTCGCTATCATCCTCTTCATCATCGATGGAGAATCCGGGCACGGGAGCGCACACAGCCCGGAAGCAAATCAAACGGTCCAAATCAACCCTTCTTCTTCCCCCTCCGATCCATCACCACCATTGCTGTCACTATCATCCTCTTCATCATCGATGGAGAATCCGGGCACGGGAGTGCACACAGCCCTTGGCTTCTGGGCCCCGGCATTAACTCCGTCACCACAGGAGAAGGGAAAGGCATCGCCTTGGAACACCATGCGATCGGAGATGGGAGATCAGCAGCAGAAGATTGAGAGACATAAGCAGGAGATCAAAAGATCGGGAGACGAGAGTAGAGATCGAAAGATTGGAACAGGAGATCAGAAGACGGGAGCGAAAGATCGAGAGATGGAAGCAGGAGATCGGGAGACTGGAGAAAAAGATTGGGAGACGGGAGTAGGAGATCGGGAGATCGAAGCAGGAGATCGAAAGACCAGAGCAGAAGATCGAGAGACCGAAGCAGGAGATCGGGAGTAGAAGATCGGAAGACGGGAGTGAAAGATCGGGAGATGGAAGCAAAAGATCGAGAGACCGGAGCAGGAGATCGAGAGACCAAAGATCGAGAGACCAGAGCAGGAGATCAAGAGATGGGAGCAGGATATCGAAAGATCAGAACTAGAGATTGGGAGCGAAAGATCGGGAGATAGGAGCAGAAGATCGGAAGACTGGAGCAGAAGATCGGAAGACAAAAGTAGGAGATCGGGAGACAGAAGATTGGGCGACAGCCACTCGGACGGGAGGGAGAAGAATGAAATGACATGAAGAAATTCTAGGGCAAAATCAATTTTTTATTGACAAATATGCCCTCAAGGGATAGCTAGGGGATAATCAGCTATTTTTTCAGTCCCTAGGGAATAAGTTCAAGAGATAACCCATGGTTATCCCCTTTGATTAACTTTATTCCGAGCTATCCATCATAGTTATGACTTTTGAAAATAAGGGGGATATCCAGGGGATATCCCTTTATTTTCTATTTCTTACACACCCTAAGGAATCAATGACTTAGAAATATGAGAACTACAAAATTAAAAGATTCTCTTATTTGATATACAAAATTTTAAGGTTTTTCCGTTAGGAATAATGCCCTTGAAATCAGATATATTTATATTTTTTATTTTTTAAATTAATAAAAAAGTATTTTTCTTCAATCTTATCTCTTTTATATAAAAGATGAATGTTTATAAAAATTTAAAATATATTATGAAGCTGTAATTTTAGTATAATATATACAAAAGGATTAAAATTATGATAATATATTTAAATATGTTCGTGATTGATAAACGTAGGATCTTTAATCGCCAATCACTAATATGATCCATGAACATTATAAATGTGACAATCTTATCCGGATTGTTAGGTAAAGATACTTAGTGGATGTATTATATATAATAAGATTATATAGGATTTGAACCGACATAATTTGAATCTTTATTTAAGTACCATTATAAAGAATTCAATTTATGTCACAAGATGATCATATGTACATCGATTATCGGATTGTTATGTAAAGGCACTTAGTGGAGGTATTATATATAATAAGATTATATAGGATTTAGACCGATACAATTTAAATCTTTATTTAAGTACCATTATAAAGAATTTAATTTATGTCACAAGATGATCATATGTACATCGACTTTAATCCTGACTTAATCACAGACTCTTTGATTTTGTTACTAAATCTTTTGATTTGTTCGTTCAAGCCTATTTGATGTTGGGTCCAATACTTACATTTTGGACGTTCAATAACACATTAGGCTAGGAATGTGATTTAAAGATATGAAATTCATAGCTTTTGAAAAGAAGCTTAAAATTAGTTTTTTTTAAGTGTTGATTAAGGAGTTAAATAGTTATGTGCGCAATTTATGATTCGATCATAACTTTACTATTTAACTAGTGAATCAATGGTACTTAAGGAACAAGAGATAATTAGAAGAATACAACAATTATTTTACCTAGCTCTAATTATGAACTAATTACGGAGGGTTGAATTACATGTAATGATTTTATCAGTTGATAACTCAAGTTTTTGAGTAAAAATTAATCTGTAATTTTCAAGAGTGTAGTCTCGAGTTTTTAGTGGAATAACTTCAAGATTAATAAACTGAATAAATAATTAATGAGTTTTAATTAAGTTTATTCAAGTTTATTGGAGCTTAAAATTATGGGTTCATGGTTCCCACACTGTCTTAGGCTAATCGCATCGAATACTCCTGAATTGAATAATTAATGTGATTAATTATTTATTTTCTCAAATAAATATTTATTTAAATTTTATAATAAAGAGTTTTTATTATAAAGATAAATAATCAATTTGATTGATTATTTTTCTTACATCTATTTTGGTATAATAAATTAGTTATTGGATAAAATAAAAATATGTTTAGACTAGGGGTGCAACTCGGGCCCATGAAACTCGGGTTTTCATCAACCCTAATCCAAACCCTATTTGTAAAACCTCAACCCTAACCCTAACCCTAATCCTATTTGTAAAACCTCAACCCTAACCCTATTTTTAAAAATTGGGTTCGGATTGAGTTTTGGGTTGAAATTCGGGTTGATGAATGACTGAAATTTGCATCACCTTCAATACTAGTCACAATTGAAATAGATATAGATGATATAAAGCAACTGCAAAAACCTGAGGCACTTTGGCTTTCCATCCATCTTTTAGTTTTGCATGTGTGGCAAGTTTTTTTTTTTTGTCGAATTATTTACAAGCCATTATCTTATATTTTTTTATCCTAAGCCAAAACTTGCACTGGCAGAGCAGATGCCCATGCCCCCACGATGGATGTCTCCAGGTTCGCTACTTAACAATCCAGAAGAAACTACTAAAAACATGATCATGGATAGACATGAGACGTGAAAGATAATGAGCTCGTCGACCACTAATCAGCAAATAATACTAGTCATCGAGAAAAAATACAGTTCAATCTCTCACATTGTTTTCGCCCAATCAAACAAAACATTATAAATGTTATAAAAAAAAGCAGCGATAAAACCAAAAGCAACCAAATGTATTTGTTCTATAGCTTTCAAAAACCTGAAACAAATTTAACGAACATTTCAAAGTTAAAATTTAAACAACATATTTTTTTCCCAACTTTATTGCTGACTTTCTACCCATCCAAAAATAAAATAGGAAAAACAGAAACAAGTAACAGGATACTCTATCCAACTTGCAGCTAGGTAAATGTTATACGGAAAATGAGGATCACATTTTGTTAGCTAGGGACTAGGAACGAGCATGCTGGGTGCAAGGGCCATGCTTCGACACCTTGGAAGTACCCAAGAACTCTTGATATCCAAGCTGCAGCTTCTGATGACTGGTGCTGCCCAATTCTCATAACTTGACTACCCAATATGCCCCTTTCTTGGTGTGCAACTCTCTGATGGAACCCATTTCCCCTCGGCCTACCACTGTAGTCCCTGTCGCTGATGTCCGCTCTACTCACTACAAGAAAGTATGGTATTTGTGGCGAACCTATTATGACGAAATATTTTCGTCGTTATAGGTTTATTTATAACAGCGGAAAAAAAAATCAAATTCGTCGTAACACTTATTTATTACGGCGAAATATTATTTCGCCGTAATAAAATAAACTTCTTACGACGAAATTTATAATTCGTCGTAATAGCTCCAGGTTAAATTTTAAGATTTTAATTTTTTTTTTATTTTCCTTACTATTTATTACGGCGAAATAAGTTTGCGCCGTAATAAAAAGCCTTATTACGATAAATTTTATAATTCGTCGTAATAGCTCCAGGTTAAATTTTAAGTTTTTAATTTTTTTATTTTTCTTACTATTTATTACGGCGAAATATTATTTCACCGTAATAAATAGCCTTATTACGATGAATTTTATAATTCATCGTAATAGCTCCAGGTTAAATTTTAAGATTTTAATTTTTTTTATTTTTCTTTCTATTTATTACGGTGAAATATTATTTCACCGTAATAAGAAGTCTTATTACGACGAATTATAAATATCGTCGTAATAGCTTCAGGTTAAATTTTAAGTTTTTAATTTTTTTATTTTTCTTACTATTTATTACGGCGAAATAAGTTTGTGCCGTAATAAAAAGCCTTATTACGATGAATTTTATAATTCATCGTAATAGCTCTAGGTTAAATTTTAAGTTTTTAATTTTTTTTTATTTTTCTTACTATTTATTACGGAGAAATATTATTTCGCCGTAATAAAAAGCCTTATTATGACGAATGTTATAATTCGTCGTAATAGCTCCAGGTTAAATTTTAAGATTTTAATTTTTTTTTATTTTTCTTTCTAATATTTCACCATAATAAGAAGTATTATTACGATGAATTATAAATATCGTCGTAATAGCTTCAGGTTAAATTTTAAGTTTTTAATTTTTTTTATTTTTCTTACTATTTATTACGGCGAAATAGGTCACCCATATTCGTCGTAATAGGTTAACGATATAGGTTAGTTTTTTCTTCTCCTTTATTACGGCGAAATTTATTTTCACCGTAAGAAAAGGACTTATAAAAATAAAAAAATAATTATAATACGGCGAAAGTTAATTATCACCGTAATATACTTGTATTACAACGAAATTATTTTCGCCGTAATAAGGTAATACTTATTTCCGCCTCGTCAATCCCTCTCTCTCCCGCTGAAATGCACGACTTCGTGAAACCCTAACCCTGACTCCGTCCGCCGACCCCCCCCTCCCACCATCAGACGCCAGAACTAGAAGAGAGTCCGTCCGCTGACCCTCGGAAGCTCCTCTCCGCCGCCACATCCCGGACGTCGGAACCAGAGGAGAAGGTGCAGTGGATTTCCAACTACATCTTTTTTTTTAAATCGATTTTAGCCAGAGGAGAAGGTGCAGGAACCAGAATCTTAGTAATGCTGGTGTTATCTCTTCAGATTTGGAGGTTGAAGTGGATTTGAAAAGGATTTGGAAAGGATTTGGAGAGGATTTGAAAAGGATTTGGAGAGGATTTGAGGTTGTTTCTCAAAACCACTGAGAAATTAAAAGGTAAGTTTATCTCAATTATCACTCCTTTTTTTACTGCTCAAATTTTGATCCATAGAACTGATTTGTAGTTTTAATATGGCTTTTTAAATAGCTTTGTACTCGTAAGTATCTAGAGATAATGTGAACCGTTGATGCATATCCATCCTGTTGTAATTTTTATCTGGAAGCATTCTTGTCAATATACATAATCCATCTACAGGCCAGACCTACGGTCTATCTTTCGCTTCATTAATTCTGGTGATCTTGTGGTCAGGAGCAGCAGCTTAATTATTTCGATCGCCGGTGATGTAATTTATATCTATTCAATATATATATATATGGAACAGATTGATCGATAAAAGAGGCGGCTATGGTCAAGAAGAAAGGCTATGAGATTTACCGCTGATCAGGGTACGCATGAATGGTTGTTGGTGGTATAGATTGATAAAAGAGCACGAGATCATGAAGAGATCTCTTTTCTTTCTGCTTAGTCGTGATCTGGGAAGATATTAGGTTTTCCTGATTTGCTAGGTTTTGTCGGATAGTTAGACATGCGTATCTTGATTCGCTAGATTTGTTCGGCTTGGACGAACTATCTCGTGGTAGCTTATTGAGAGAGCAGATTTTCAAAGCAGTTATGTGGCGTTATGTGGCGTTATGTGGTATAGATTGCGTTATGTGGTGTCTGGGAGTATAAAATCTTGTTTATCTAGAGCCAAAACCATGATGTTGGTCCAACAGAAGAATCTTTAGTTTTCAAAGCGCATATATGAGTAAGCTAATGACGGTTTATTTTCTTTGAACACTTTATTGATTTTAAAGATTCTGAGTTCTTGCCTTTTTTTTTTTGGCTTATCATTTAACTCCTTCACAAGGATGCAAAACTTTTAACTAAAAATAATGGTTTGGCATATTTACTACATAAAGAACCATTATGACTGATTATTGATCGGAGAATGCTTTTTAGAGTTCATATGCTAGCTTAGCAATTTAAATTGTCCAATGAATTATCTGCTTTAGTTGTAATCTTTTGGTTGTCCTTTTCTAATTCATTTGATCCAGCAAAAACTGATGATAATTGTCAGAGGCCTGACAAAAGAAGCTTGGATAAATTTGGGAAACGGTTTAAAATTAAAGTTTCTCTTGAGTTTCTAATGTTTCCCCTGGTAATCTGAAAAATAGTTTTTATTGTGCACCCATTTTCATTTGAGCCAGTTCCATATGGCAATCTTTACATTGTTTTACATCGACTTAGTATGTGGTAAATAGAATTTTACAATGTTTGAGGGTTTTCTGAGTATCCTGTGATGTCTAATTGGCTTTCTGTGCCAGTGCGGTATTCTACATAACACACTGCCTTGATGATGCGTTCCTAACGTGTAATTTCTAAACTTAGTATATCGCTAATCCAAGCCTGTATAGTAGAGGAGGGCAGTTGTTTATCTCATGAGATAGAGATAGAGATAGAGATAAAATTAAGAGTTTAATTAAAGTGTTATAACGCCTTTTAATGCTTTGAGTAAAGGATGATATTGATTTATTAGAAATCGGACCTGTAGGACTCTGCCAGAGCGATCACTTTGACACTGATGAATCCGGGGCAATCCTCAATTTCCGTATCATCAGGCATCGTTGAGACTTTGTCTTCTGCCATGATCCGAAGCCTAGGACACCTTCTTATATGTAGATATATGAGAGAAGTGACGTTTTGCAGCCCTGGCAATAATGCCAACTGTTTACATTCCTCAATATGCAGATGTTCTAGCTTCAATGGCAATCCTTCCTCTGATTTAAGTTCGAGTTGAGGACAAATGCATATATCCAGTGTTTTAAGTGAGTGGAGATTATGCAGCCAAACCAATCATCCCATGTTATTAAGGTTCTTAGGGCCCTAGAGTGATAAGACGGCAGTGATTTCACCCCGTGATTTTGCAGGTATAAATGGCGAATTTCATTAGGGAAACCACCACTGTACAGCACTCATTTCCTGCAATAGATTTTCCTGGATCATGTATTATATCATGCATCTTAAACCCATCATCAAAGGAATCAAAGAATGATCTTCTTTGTAGGTCATTAAAATATTTATTGCCAATGTCTTCCAGCCTTCTTCTACCTTGAGGTGTAATGTAGCCTTGTGCCATCCACAATCTGACTAACGCATCTTTTTCAAACACATAATCCTTAGGAAACATGGAGCAATAAATGAAGCAAGGTTTTAGATGCGTTGGCATGCGATCATAGCTCAATCTGAGAGCTGCGAAAGTCAGATTGTGCTGTTGAGGCAAAGCTGGCAACTGACACACGAGGGAAGGCATGCCGTTAGATTTAGTTGCGAAAATATATCTCAAAGGGTCCTAACTGAATATTGGAGGGATACCTGTGACTTGCTGGTTGCCATAGCTTTTGCAAAACCATGTGGTGCTCATGAAGAAATCGCACTCTCGGTACATTACGAATGGGTGATTCAATTTGCTAAATGCTTACAAAATATCTTGTTGGTGTTAGCTGCATTCATTGGAGGACTGATGAGGATTCACCTGATGACATTATTTGCATAAGACGGCGACTGTTTTCAGCAGTTACGTGGGATTGTTCTTAGCCAATAGCTATCCAAGAGGTTCTTGATTGTACGATTGGATTTGGTCTCACGGTCAGTATAGCAGAATGTGTTCTGTTGTCTTGAAATTAATTTTTTTTAAATATATAAATAAAAGATTTTTAGGTTATTATACATGAAACAATCAAAATTATATTATTTTATATTATTTAAATTATTAAATTCGCATAGATTTGAGATTTTTAAAATAATAATAATTATTATTTAAAGGCAATCAATCACATCTAATGCTTAAATTATTTATGTAGAGTTCGTTGTCCATTCAGAATATAAACAGGTCTACTCATCTATCTATATATTATTCTATAATTTCAAAAGTAACTCCGGTGTCTGCCAGGTGGCATTCTAGTCTCGTCCCTCTATGACTGTTATCATGCTTCTGGCGTAGGAAAATAAATTGTTTAATCGATCGAGTTTTATATAAACCTAGGTTTTGGATTCACATGCCATACGGCATGATGCAAATGAGCCCTAGTGACCATTTAGTGTATGATCTCTTTTTTTTTTTATGATATAACCTAATATAATTAGTTAGAAAATTCAGAGTACATGGATTCAGTCTTTTAAGGGCAGGACTTATATTCTTATGACCAATCATCTTATTTGTCTAATAAACGAGCAGATAAAGGTCGAATAAAGAAGGTAGAACAAAGAATGATGAATTAGGTGAAGTTATGGCTTGCTCAATCTCGGGTTTTCAAGGTATTAAAATTTCTTCAAAACTAATTTTTGATGTTCTGAAAAAAAAAAAAACAGATGGTAATTAATTAATTTCTAAGCCTTTTTTTTTTCATCTCTATGCGTTGTTTTTACATGCCCTTCTTCAGGCAGGATGATCTTACTTTATCGTCATGGTAACTGAGAAATTAAAAAAATTTATCTTTTTTTATATGAAAAAACATTAGAGATAATTATCAAGATTACAATCAAATTTTAAAGGATGATCTTCTAATGAAAGTGCTATATATTGTTTAAGTAATATTTTATCATTAACATATCCTTGCAACAAACAGCTGTTGTACGTCACCAACGATGCCGATTGATAAGAGTTGGATACATAAGAAACGAAATTGTCCAGAATATGATGCCGGTATAAGAAGTTCATAGAAAAGGCAAGGCTTCATGTTAATGAAGAAGGGAAGATACGTTGTCCTTGTGTGCGGTGTTATAATGGCAAATGGCATAAGCCTGATTTAGTTAAATTACACTGTATGTTAAAGGATTTCTCGAAGACGTATCAGACGTGGTATTTTCATGAAGAATAGTTTGGAAGCAATGTCTCAGATGGAAATGAGAATGAAGATGATGACCCAGAAAGGGAACAAGATGAGATGGTCGAAGCATTGCAGGACATCGCTGGCCCAAGTGGTGCTCACACTGAGGTTGGCAATGATGATGACAATCCGATGATGTCTGACCATGGAAGGACCGATCACAGTAAGAAATTGGATGATCTTTTCAATGAGGTTGGACGACCATTAGGAGAGTTTCGCTCTCAGTTTCTGACCGAGATAGGAGTGGTTGTACGTGACATGGCACCACTTGCGGTCAAGAAGTGGAGTGAGATCACTGATGCACAGAAAGCATCTATGATCGATCGACTTCAGGTCAATATAATTGTATTAGATTACTTTAGATTACGTTTAATGTACTTAATATACCTTATAACTTTTATAATTTATATATATATATATACTTGCAGGAGAAGTTCGATCTTGATATGAATTTAGATCATATTAAAAAAGGTATTGAGTTTCAAATGAATAAAGTTTATCGAGAATTTAGATATCGGCTTCATATCCACTTCATTAGTCACGGTGGGGACACAAGTATGAGATTAGCAAAACAAAATAAGCCATCTCGTGTCTCGCAGAGTGACTGGGACTTTCTATGTGATTACTTTTATTCAGATGAGTATAAGGTAAATACATCCATATAAATATTTTAATAGTTTATATTTTTTATAAACTCATGTAACCATTTTCATTAATTCTTTGATGTAGAAAAAATCAGAAACAAATAAATCTAATCGAGAATTGCAGCCATATGCTGCTCTCACTGGATCGAAGTCTATACCGGCTCACTCTTATGATATGGTAAGGAATACTGTGAACCTAGTGCTTTTATATTTATGTATTTTGTGGTCTGATATTGTTGTAGTGTTATAAATCTAGTGTAGTCATATTTATGAAAGATTTGATACAGGATCTATGTTGAGTGCTAGATTTGGTGATTGGGAATTGGGATCTGACCAAACTATATCGATACCAATCATTGATGTTTAATGTTATGATTGCTCGGAAACTTGATTACCTGACTTAGTCATGAAGCTTTCAGTAATTTTCATTTTAGTCATGAAGCTTTCAATAATTTCCATTTTAGTCATGAAGCCTGTTTGTTTCTTTGTACCTTTAGCCAAGTGCAATAAATCAAGATCTCCCTTTAGCCAAACAAAAACTGCCAAATTTTGGTCCTTCTCAACTACGACAGCTGGAAGACAAACAACAGACATTAATAGGAATTCTTTAACAGCACTCTCTATATAAGCATCTCGTCATAGGCATATACAAGTGACAACTAAAAGCAAGTAAGATCAAACAGCCTCATAGTCCTAAGAACTGTGGCTTTTGAAACATAAGAAAGGAGTGAGAGGAAAACTTGGGACCAACAATATGTACAGAGGCTGGCTAAAAAGGAGCAGAAACTATATCTCTCTTTAGCAAATGGAGGTTTAGATGCTCCATTTCTATGCAGTCCAGCATCTCGGTATCATCATTCAAATCCATGCGTTCCCTTGTGCTGAGCACTGGCTTCAGACCCTGAAAAACCAACACCTGGTCATGATTCATTACTAACAACCCTCTTTAAAGCTTTTCTTGGCAAACTTTATCTGGATTGTTGAGAATGACAAATGCTTTAATATACAAGGGCCTTGTATCTGGATTGTTGAGAATGAGAAACCATGCTGAACTGATCTAAATATAACTAATTAGGAAGAGATGACTTGCCTTCATGAAGGACCAAGACCTTGATTGGAAAAGTTAGAAAATTCCTAATGTACAAGACCATACTTAAATTTTATGGCGAACACTTTCAGTTACCAAGTAATAGCCTAAATTTAAAGGAATCAAGGTCATAGTTCTCAGAAGTTTGGCCCTGGATCACGCAAAATCTTTTTTCTCCATGAATTTACCAAAATCTTTTCTATGGTATCTAAAGCTTTTTTACTAAATAACAGACTTGTCTCTTTAAGAGATATGATAAACACTCTTGAGTATATAAATCACAGGTCAAATGCCTGACCAAGTCAATATCAGATCAAGGGAATTGTCTCCCACCATTATGCTTGAGAGCTGTTGCATAGTCTGCTTTTCAGATAGCTGCTTTTCATACTGTACTAAGGTCTATAACTTGATGTCATTTCTCTCTATTGTTCTCATTTTTCTTCAAAAAATCTGTTATGCTTTAGAATTTGTACAGCTTTGACCATCTCTTGCTTGTTTTTCTATCTTGGTTTTGATCCCTTGCCAACCTAGGTCCTTTAGCAAGAAGAAACAGATACTAAAGGAAATAAAGAAGAATACCACCCAAAAAGGAAATAAAGAAGTCAAAGTTTCAATCATGGTTAAGAGATGAGATGTTTGAAATATGCCGCCAAATTATTATTCAGATATAAAAAGCCTGTTGGAATGCGTGATCTCTCGCACTTAGCCTACCTTAGTTTGGAAGTAACTCTGGCCCTTGAATGGGCGCTAAACAAATTGTAATTAGATTAGAATATTGTGATAATCTTAATCACACTAAATGCAAAGAATGCTCCCGGCTGTCTCAAATGTGAGACCCTTTATGATTTTCTGACAACCGTTACTGGTCATCTAGACATGCTAAAATATGGATTGGTCATCTATATAATGTGGTTTTTCTTATTTTGTATTTCTTGTTTCACGTGTGCACCTTTCAGAAGCTTACAGTAGCTACCTCTAGTCGAGACAATATCATTCACAGGTTTGGTCATTAGGACAACTGGATGCTTTAAATGTCTTACTGAGATACACCGCCATGTGCATTAATTAAAATACCAGGTTTATTTATTTATAAATTTTCAAATGAGGAATATGGGATCCTAAATGGGTTGCTGTTAGCCTTTTGGTCGTTTACAATATTTTTCTTCTCCTCCTTTTTGTCTTCCGATTATGTTTAAGAATTTATTTAAGAAAAAAAAAATTGAGATGGAAGGGTTAGCCTTCTTGGGAATTTTTATTGACCATACTTTGGTAATGTTACTTACCGATTAATAATCATTCAAATTATTGTTTTAAATTATTATTGTTTCTTTTCAGAGAGATCCTGTTACAGGAGAGGAGCCATCAAGACTTCATCTGTGGAATACTCTTCATTTTGATAAAAGAAGAATCAATGGATAAATGAAAAAGCTGAAGAAATCCATGTAAGTTTTATCAATTAAAAATACAATATTATTGAATGTAATGTTTTATACTAAACATATTGAATTTGTTTTCTTTTCATTGCAGGCATAGTTAATAGAGCGACTTTCCTCACAGGACTCTACAGTAGAACCAATCAATGAGGATGTCATTTTGGAGGAGGTTTTAGGCTCTAGATCTGGTTATAAAAGAGGATGGGGTCCATTACCGAAGGGTACATCGAGAATTAGAGGTAGTTCTTCATCTTCTGAAAACTCACAATTAAAGGGTGAATTACATGAGTGCCGAGAGCTCATCGCTCAACAAGAGAATAAGCTTGCTCAACAAGAAGATAAGCTCGCTCAGCAAGAGGATAAACTCACTCAGCAAGAGGATAAACTCACTCAGCAAGAGAAGACTATCCAGGATCTAAAGGCGATGACTGATGAGCTCACTGCTTTCATACGACAGTTCGTGCATGGATATCATCCTAGTGGATCCCAGCAGACTTCACCTCCATAGTACATGTATTTTTTTTTAAATTATGTATTTTTTGAAACATTGTATATGATGATTTTATTGAAATGAATGAAAACTTTTATTAATTTTTTTGTGAAACTTTTATATTAGAAATTATTTTTAGTATCGTTGCTTTAATATTATTATTGTAACAGGTGCAATACAAAAAAATATTAAAATAAAATTTTAATATTTTTAAAATTTAATTAAAATCTTATTACGATGACTTATTTTTGCCGTAATATCAACCTATTACGGCAAAAATAACCTATTACGGCGAAAATAAGTCACTGTAATAGGTTTTTATTTAAATTTTAAAAATATTAAAATCTTATTACGACGACTTATTTTCGCCGTAATATCAACCTATTACAGCAAAAATAACCTATTACGGCGAAAATAAGTCATCGTAATAGGTTTTTATTTAAATTTTAAAAATATTAAAATCTTATTACGGTGACTTATTTTCGCCGTAATATCACCCTATTATGGCGAAACTAAGTCGCCGTAATAAGATTTTAATTAAATTTTAATATTAAAATAAAAACATATTACGGTGACTTATTTTCGCCGTAATAGGTTATTTTCGTCGTAATAGGTTGATATTATGGCGAAAATAAGTCGCCGTAATAAGATTTTAATTAAATTAAATTTTTAAAAAATATATAACGACGATAGGTTATCATCGTAATAGGACTCTATTACGACGAAAATAACGTGCCGTAATAGGTTATTACGACAACATATTACTACGACGATTTGTAATGTATTACGACGAATTTTTTATCATCGTAATAATTTATTACGATGACTTTTGTACCTATTGCGATGAATTAATTCGTCATAATAAGTCTTTTTTTTTGTAGTGACTGTTCCTCCCAAAGCTCCTACCACCAAAGCATCCCCTTGGAGCATATGACTGGTATCCACCCCTACCTCTACCCCTTCCTGCCCTGAAAAAAAATGAAAACAAAGGAATCATCAACCCGAGTTGATCAAAACTGATATACAGAAATTTAAAAGCATCTACTATTTATGAATATAAGATGCACTTTGGTAATTGTGGCACAACATACTTCTTGCGCGATATAGAAAATATAGAATATTCAATCATTCATCAGTAACAAGGAGGAGATAAAATAGAATCCTAATATTTGCACAGCATACAAGCCATTTCATATATAACAATATTTAGAAAGAAAATACATTTGAGAATACAACTAATACCTCCAATATATTAATCTTTTAGTGAAATAGGAGGTAGAGAGGAGGAAGTTATTGAAATACTTTCAGCTTCCTCTGAAAAAAATACAAACATGAGTCAAACATTGTATTGAAAGAATGATAAATAATTCAAAATATAACAAAATACATTTTACCTTTTGCACATTTATCTAAATGATCGATGAGTTCTTCATATTCTAGATCCTTTGGTGCAGCTCTTAACTAATCTTGAGTACAAATCAAACACTCAACCAATATTAGTATCAAAGAACTATGATATTGGTCAAGAACACAGCCTCCCGCGCTAAATGTAGATTCAGATGCTATTGTAGAAACAGGAATAGCCAAAATATCTCCTGCCATATATGCTAATATTTTGTATTTTGTAGCAGTAGACCACCATGCCAAAATATCAAATGATTCTACAGCCCTCTCTGTCTTTTAGGTAGGCATCAACTTCTGACATGCTACAATCAAAACTACTATGCTCTTTTTCATGAATGTACTCCTCATATTTCTTGTCATCAATAGCGGTTCATGGAAGAAGCAAATGTTGAAACACTCCCTTGGGATGAAGACCATGCACAAGAAGCCTCAACTTGATACATTTCATACAACGCAACCATTTTATTATACACCTTTCTTGCTATTGCAGAAGCATCATCAATTCGAAGAACTCTTTTAAGGCACCAATATAAATAATCTAACTTGTAACGTGGATCCAAGACAAAAGCAATAAGTAAATAGATATTAAACTTATCAACAGAACCCCAATACTTACGAAGCTTCTCCTTTATTTTGTTGCACATATAAAGAAGGAGAGGGTCAGTTTGCACAGCTGAAAAAGAATTTAATGCATCTTGGATCTTGTCAACATAACGAAAATGTAGGGATGAAGTGATATACTTGGTACCCGATAACATCTCAGTAGTTTCAAAAAATATGCCCAAGAAGTCACAAAGTACTCTAGTATAATTCCAATCCTTTTCAAAAGGAGTGTAGTTCTAAAGGCATCACTATCAGATGCAAGACGCTTGAAAGCCTTCTCAAAGGGTAAAGCATGCTACAACATGAGGTATGTCGAATTCCAACGTGTTGACACATCCAAACACAAAGATATTTTGGTTGAAATTCTAACCATTTCACATGATCTTTCAAATGCTTGTTCTCTACTAGGAGAACTCTTTACCCACTTTTTATTGTTACAAATATGAGCTATGCAATCTTTAATTTCATCTGTTCCCTCTCTCACAACCAAGTTTAAAATGTGTGCAATACAACGAACATGTAAAGAATCACCATCCCCAAGCAAACCATTTTTCATTCTTAAATTTGTTCGCAAAGTGTTTAATGCAACATCATTAGATGATGCATTATCAACAGTAATAGCACAAACTTGTCTGATTTTCCAAGCATCTAAACAAGATTCAATTGCAGAAGAGATGGCTTTGCTAGTATGTAATGAAGGAAGAATACAAAAATTGATGATATGCTTATGAAGCTTCCAAGAAGAGTCCACAAAGTGAGCAGTCAAACATAAATACCCAATATTCTGATTTGAAGTCCATAAATCCGTTGTCAAGCTTACCCGATCAATGCTTTTCGAAACAACTTTTGCAATTTAGCCCTCTCTAACTTGTAAATTTTGTAAACTTCTTTAACAATGGTGGTTCTTGAAATATTCTTGATAAGTGACTGCACAACTTTACAAAAATTCTCTAAACCCTTCTTTCACAAATTTGAATGGCAATTCATCAAAGGATAATCATTCATGCCATTGCTCTTTTACAAGCCTCTTGGTCAAATTTTCAATTCGATAAATTGCCACTATCATCAGATGATATTGTTATGAATGATAACATTTGTTGACCTTTAGCTCTTTTGGTTGTATTGTATTTGCATAAACTTAAGTGTCTTGTTAATGTGCTTGTCCCTTGAGTGCTTGGACACTTGAGTCTAATTTTACAATACTTACAAATAGCATACTCTACTTTCCCTCTTTATCACATATCCTTTCAAAATCAGCCTAGACTGGTGATGAAATTTTGTATGCTTTTTCTTTTTATTCAAAGGAATATTACATCTGAACCTTCTGTAAGATCTATAGAATTTAAAGCTGTTGGTGTTGAAACACTTTTAATTGGCTCACTACTAATCTCTTCCCCTACATCAATTTCTTGCCCAACATTTATATCCTCCATATTTGACAACCTAAAAACAAAATTCAAAGTACTTGACAGTCTTAAGTGTTGGATTTTGAGCTCTGATACCTCAGAAAAAAAATTACAGAAAAAAAAGCCAATAGCTTCTACATAGTCACTACAAGAAAATATTGAAATAGCGATGTAAATTTAGCGACGCATCATTGCGTCGCTAAATTGCGACCACTTTGCGACGCCTCCGTGACAACAAAACATTGTGATGCAATAGCGACTCAATAAATCAGAAATCAAAAAAAAATTAATTTTTTTATTTAGCGAAGCAAATAATGCATCGCAATATTTTTAAATTAATTTTTTATAACATATAAATATGGGAAAAAAATATTGCGACGCAACTCAGTGCGTTGCAATGTTTTTAAAGAATTAAATATGTTAAATTGTGACACATTAGCAACACAATAAACCAGAAAATTAGAAAATTTATTTTTAATTTAGCGATGCACCAATTGCATCACAAATAATTTAAAAAAATTAATTTTTATAAAATATAAATATGAAAAAAATATTGCGACGCAACTCAGTGCATCACAATATTTTTTAAAAAATTAAATATGTTAAATAGCAATGCAATAAACCAAAAAATTAGAAAAATTATTTTTTAATTTAGCGATGCAATAACTGCATCGTAATTATTTTAAATAAAATTAATTTTTATAAAGTATAAATATGAGAAAAAATAATTGCCACGCAACACAGTGCGTCGCAATGTTTTTAACAAATTTAATTATATTAAATAGCGACGCATTAGCGACGTAATAAACCAAAAATTAGGAAAATTATATTTTAATTTAGCGACGCATTGTTGTATCGTAATTATTTTAAATAAAATTAATTTTTATATAATATAATTATCATATTAAAAAATTGCGATGCAACCCCTTGCGTCGCAATGTTTTTAAAAAAATTAATTATGTTAAATAGCGATCGGTTCGAGATCGGTCGTGGCCGATCGAAATCAGGGCTTGGATCGATCGCAACCGTCCGATCGTTGCCGATCGGATCGATCGCCGTGGTCCGAGATTGGTCGTGGCCGATCGCGATCAGGGCTGGGATCGATGGCAACCGTCGGATCGACACCTATTGGTCTGATCACCACAGTCCGAGATCGGTCATGGACGATAGGATCAGGGCTTGGATTGATCGCAACCATCAGATCGTCGCTGATTGGACCGATCGCCAAGGTCCGAGATCGGTCATGGCCGATCGGGATCATGGCTTGGATCGATCGCAACCATCGGATCATCGCCGATCTCGGACGGATTGCAATGGTCCGAGATAGGTCATGGCCGATCGGGATCACGGCTTGGATCGATCGCAACCATCGGATCGCCAGCGATGTCGGACCGATCGCATCGGTCTAGAATCGATCATGGATGATCGGGATGAGGGCTTGGATCGATCGCAACCGTCGGATCATTGCCGATCGGATCGATCGCCATGGTCTGAGATAGGTCGTGGCCGATCGGGATCACGGCTTGGATCGATTGGAACCGTCGGATCACCAGCGATGTCAGACCGAT
>UESW01003879.1:1345195-1395620 GCA_900491605.1 Calamus simplicifolius | reverse complement strand
CCGCGGTCCGCGATCGGTCGTCGCCGATCGGGATCAGGGTTTGGATCGATCGCAACCGTTGGATCGTCGCCGATCTCAGACGGATCGCCATGGTCCAGATCGGTCGTGGCCGATCGGAATCAGGCTTCGATCGATCGCAACCATTGGATCATCCTCGATCTCGGACGGATTGTAACGGTCCGAGATCGGTTGTGGCCGATCGGGATCACGGCTTGGATCGATCGCAACCGTCGGATCGTGCCGATCGGGATCAGGGCTTGGATCGATCGCAACCGTCAGATCGTTGGCGATCGGACCGATCGCCATGGTCCGAGATCGGTCGTGGCCGATCGGGATCACGGCTTGGATCGATCGCAACCGTCGGATCGTCAGTGATTTTGGACCGATCGCCACGGTCGAGATCGGTCGTGGATGATCGGGATCAGGGTTTGGATCGATCGCAACCGTCGGATCATCAGCGATCTCAGATCGATCGCAATGGTCCGAGATCGATCGTGGCCGATCGGGATCAGGGCTTAGATCGATCGCAACCGTTGGATCGTTGCCGATCGGACCGATTGCCACGGTCCGAGATCGGTCGTGGCCGATCGGGATCACGGCTTCAATCGATCACAATCGTCGGATCGTTGCCGATCTCGGATGGATTGCAACGGTCCGAAATCGGTCGTGGCCGATCGGGATCACGGCTTGGATCGATCACAACCGATCGTCACGGTCGAGATCGATCATGGCTGATCGGGATCAGGGCTTGGATCGATCGCAACCATCGGATCGACACCGATCAGTCCGATCGCCATGGTCCAAGATCGGTCGTGGACTATCGGGATCAGGGCTGGGATCGATGGCAACCGTCGGATCGTCGCCGATCGGACGCCACGATCTGAGATCGGTCGTGGCCGATCGAGATCATAGCTTCGATCGATCGCAATCATCGGATCGTCGCCAATCTCGGACGGATCGGTCCGATCGGTCATGGCCGATCAGGATCACTGCTTGGATCGATCGCAACCGTCGATTGTCAGCGATCTCGAACCGATCGCCATGGTCCGAGATCAATCATGGCCGATCGGGATCAGGGCTTGGATCGATCGCAACCGTCGGATCGATGCCGATCAGTCCGATCGCCATGGTCCAAGATCGATCGTGGACTATCGTGATCAGGGCTGGGATCGATGGCAACCATCAGATCGATGCCGATCGGTCGATCGCCATGGTCCAAGATCGGTCATGGCCGATCGGGATCACGGCTTGGATCGATCGCAACCGTCGGATCGTCGGCGATTGGATCGATCACCACGGTCCGAGATCGGTCGTGGCGATCGGGATCATAGCTTGGATCGATCACAACCGTTGGATCGTTAGTGATCTCGGACCGATCGCCACGGTTTGAGATCGGTCGTGGCCGATCGGGATCAGGGCTTGGATCGATCGCAACCGTCGGATCATCAGCGATCTCGGACCGATCGCCATGGTTCGAGATCGGTCGTGGACGATCGGGATCAGGGCTTGGATCGATCGCAACCGTCGGATCGTCAGCGATCTCGGACTGATCGCAATGGTCCGGGATCGGTCGTGGCCGATCGGGATCAGGGCTTGGATCGATCGCAACCGTCGGATCGTCGCCGATCGAACCGATCGTCACGGTCCGAGATCGGTCGTGGCCGATCAGGATCACGGCTTCGATCGATCGCAACTGTCGGATCGTCACCGATCTCGGACGGATTCCAACTGTCCGAGATCGATCGTGGCTGATCGGGATCACGGCTTGGATCGATCGCAACCGTCGGATCGTCGCCGATCGGATCGATTGCCGTGGTCGAGATCGTCATGGCCGATCGGGATCAGGGCTTATGCATGTCCCAGATAAAATAATTTTTAATATTGCAATGCATTTATTGCATTGCAATATTTTTAAGAAAAAATAGTAATAAAAAAATTAAAAAAAACATTTCGACGCAATATGTGTGTCGCAATTATTTTCAAAAATATAATTTTTATCACTTATAATTATTAAAAAAATATTGCGATGCATTAGCGATGCATTTTCCTAAAAAAAAATTCAGAAAATAATTTTTAATATTGCAATGCATTTATTGCGTCGCAATATTTTTTAGAAAAAAATGTAATTAAAAAATTTTATAAAAAACATTGCGACACATTATTTGCATCGTAATTATTTTTAGAAAATATCAATTTTATGAGTTATAAATATTTAAAAAATATTGCGACGCATTTGTGACGTAATTTTTTAGAAATATAAATTTTATCAGTTATAATATTTAAAAAATATTGCATCGCATTTGCAAAGTAATTTCCTAGAAATAAAATAATTTTTAATATTGCGACGCATTTATTGCGTCGCAATGTTTTTAAGAAAAATAAATGTAATAAAAAAATTAAAAAAATATTGCGACACAATTTCCTAAAAAATAAAAATTATTTTTCTAGAGAAAATTTTTTTAATATTGCGACGCATTTATTGCGTCGCAATGTTTTTAAGAAATATAAATGTAATAAAAAAATTAAAAAAAATATTGCGACGCAATAAATGTGTCGCAATTATTTTCAAAAATATAATTTTTATCAGTTATAAATATTTAAAAAATATTGCGACGCATTTGCGATGCAATTTCCTAAAAAATAAAAATTATTTTCCGCCGGACATTGGTGCCAAGTTAGCGACTCATTAGCGACGCAATTAGTTGTGTCGCTAAATTTTGCATAAAAAAATAAAAAATCCAAATTAGCGATGGATTAGCGACGCATTATTGCATCGCTAATCCATAATAAATTAAAAAAAATAGCGAGTGATTAGCGACGCATAAATTGTGTCGCTAATCACCACTATATAACGCTTGGTCAGGCCGGCCCCCCTTCCCTTCTCTTCTTCTTCCTATTCCTACCCTAGCCGCCGCCGTCCGTCCGCTACTTTGGCTCCCCCCGTCATCTCCTCCGGCGGTAGCTCCCCCCACTCCGGCGACGTCCCCTCGCGACCGAGGTAAGCCCCCTCTCCTCCTAAATTATTTTTTTAAGCCGCTACCGTGGCCGTCTTCTCCGGCCACAGCCACGGCCACGGCCTAGCCACGATGGCCAGGCCACCCAAAAAAAAATTTACATTTGGGGGGGGGGGGGGTTTCCCCACCCCCCTTCATCTTCTCCGGCCATGGCCATGGCCGTGGCCGTCATCTCCGGCCACGGCCGCTGTCGTGGCCGTCTTCTCCGGCCATGGCCTGGCCATGGTGGCCAGGCCACCAAAAAAAAATTTATAGTTTGGAAGGGTTTTCCCCACCCCCCCTTCGTCTTCTATGGCCACGGCCACGGCCGTGGCCGTGCCGTGGCCGTGGCCGGCCGTGGCCTGGCCACGGTGGCCAGGCCACCAAAAAAAAAAATTAATGGGGGGGGGGGGTTTCCCCACCCCCCCTCCCGTTCGTCTTCCCTGATCACGGCCAGGCCAAAAAAAAAAATTAAAGTTTGGGGGGGGGGGGGTTTCCCCACCCCCCTTCATCTTCTACGGTCACGGCCGTGGCCGACCGTGGCCTGGCCACGTGGCCAGGCCACCGAAAAAAAAAAATAATTATGGGGGAGGGGAACCCCCCCCCCTCCAGTTCATCTTCTCCGGCCACGGTGGCCAGACCAAAAAAAAAAAAAAGTTACACCTAGGGGGCTTTTCCCCACCCCCCCCCCTTTAATTAAAAAAAAATTAACACTCATAAAAAAAATTAACAAAAAAATTAGATTCTATCATATTTTATTATTTTTAAAATATTTTCAAATAATTTGATGACAAATATAAAAAAATATAAATATATTTTTAAAACATGGGCAACTTAATTTTTTTTAAAAAAGTAACAACTAGGGGGGTTTTCCCCACCCCCGGCCCCTTCAAAAATTTTTTTTTTAACACTCATGAAAAAAAATTAACACAAAAAATTTAGATTCTATTATATTTTATTATTTTTATAAATATTTTCAAATATTTGATGACAAATAAAAAAAAATGACTACTAATCTAATTTTTTATTAGATTAGTTATAATGTTATTAGTCGTAGCTCTTTGGATAGACTGATTTAGCTCATCAATCATGACTCTTTTAAATCAACTGATTAAACTCATAAATCGTAGCTATTTAGGTCAATTAATTTAGCCTATCAGTTTAAACTTCTCAAGTAAGCTGATTTTAGACCATCAACCTTGTCTCTTTAGATCATCAATCAAAAATCTTTAGATAGGTCGAGTTGAATTAGCTTAGCTATTTAGGTCAACTAATTTAGCTCATTAACCATAACTCTTTAGATTAGGTAATTTCAAAATTATAGTCGTAGCTTTTCATTTCTTTATAGCTGTTTATGCAATAATATTTGTGCATTTGTAGTTATTTACAATTGTTATGTCTTGATTATTTACATTCTGCTTCAAATTGAATGATGCATTAAATTATGTAATGCTAGATAGAAAGTCTTGTTGTATTATTATTTAATTTTCAGCAACAAATTAGTAGTTTCAATGATTTATATTTTAGTCTTCACAAACATTTATATTCGACATAATAATCTTAAGAAGTCAGTGACTATATATATAAACACTATTCCTATATATGTATAATTGACAAGAAGTTAAGAATAACAAGCATAAGTTCGATTGTCTTCGGATTTCATATTATTAATCACAGCACTATAACCTTTAGACCCGTTTGAGAATTTGTAAGACTTAGTCTTGCAAATTCTCAAATTGTCCTGGTGGACAGTTTGAGAATATTTTTTGCGATATGTTAGTCTGCTATTAATCATCGTTGGGTGAGATTGCGGTTTGTATTTGCTCATACGTTCTCCTAGTGTGGCATATATGCCACACATTTAGGAGAACATATAGGGAAATGCTGCTAAAATTTCAATGTAACCGATCGATGATAATTAATAGCAGAATAACATATCACAAAAAATATTCTTGAATGGGATAGGGCCTTACCTTTTAGACATGGAGTGAAGGTGGAATTAATTTAGGACACTTGAATGCTTGTGAAGTCTCATGATTAAACGGACCGCCTTGCGGCCCGACCCGAACTCAAGCCCTAGCATTAGCCTGGCATGAACCTGTGCCTCGGTCCTTGTTAGCACGCCAAGGATCGTAGCCGTGGCCGGGCCTTGCAGGGTAGGGACCTTAGTTGTCTAAAAAAAATTGGTTTAGTTATAAATTATTTAAATGGTTGTTATTAACCTAAGTTGTGTAAAAGAAATAATTTAGTTATATATTTAGTAATGCTAATATAGTTTTATAATGTGGTTTCCTTTAATGGTTTACCAGAAATTGTATAAGTCGGTCAAAAATGAGCGGGGCTCGCTCGTGGATGTATGCAAGGATAAAAGATGGCTTGCTTAATCCAGATTTTCTGAATGGATTGAAAGAATTTATCGCATTTGCATGTAGCCAACCTGAATGGATGGATGGGCCTAGGATTAGGTGCCCATGCAACTATCACAGTGTCAGAATAAAGCCTACAGAGATGTCGAAACTGTTAAGGTGCATCTGTGTAAAAAGGGGTTTGTTCCTGATTACGATGTTTGGTACTGTCATGGTGAACCAGAGGAAATTCCAGCAGTTGTTACAAGCCAACAAGTGTCAATTCCCGTTGATGAACCATTTGTGAATCTAAACACATATGAAGAAATGGTGATGAATGCATCGGGTAATGAATTCAATCAGAATACATTTATGGAAGAACCAAATCCAGATGCACAGCAATTTTATGATATGTTGCGTGCTGCAAATCAAGAATTGTATCCTGGTTGTGAGGGTCATTCACAGTTGTCTACGGCTGCTCGGTTGCTGAATATTAAGGCAGAACATCGATTATCAGAAAAGGCGTTTAATTCTGTAGCTGGGTTAATCAAGGAAATTTTGCCAAATGATAATGTTGTAGCAGACAGTTTTTACTCAACAAAGAAGTTGTTGCGTGGGCTTGGGCTCCCGGTTAATAAGATCGATTGTTGCTTGAACAATTGTATGATATATTGGGGTGAAGACTCGGAGCTGAGATGGTGTAAGATTTGTGGGCAATCGAGGTACAAAAATGGCGAAGGGGGAGCTAGTACAAGTAGGAGGAAAAGTGTTCCTTACAAGAGGATGCATTACTTTCCTCTTACTCCACGCCTGCAGAGATTATACAGATCTGAGGCTACAGCTGCTGATATGAGATGGCATGCCGAACATGAATCTAAAGAGGATGAAATGCGGCATCCATCAGATTCAAAAGCTTGGAAGCATTTCAATGAAAATCATCCTGATTTCGCTGAAGATATAAGGAATGTGAGATTAGGTCTTTGTACCGATGGCTTCCAACCATTCGGTCAAGCGGGGCAACAGTATTCATGTTGGCCTGTGATACTGACTGTATATAACCTTCCTCCATGGAAGTGCATGAAAGA
Source organism: Calamus simplicifolius (assembly GCA_900491605.1). NCBI lineage: Eukaryota > Viridiplantae > Streptophyta > Magnoliopsida > Arecales > Arecaceae > Calamus > Calamus simplicifolius. The sequence continues at coordinate 1,389,197 of UESW01003879.1, read as the reverse complement.
GACTGCAATGTTTTTGACAGTTTTGGTTCCAGGACCATCAAATCCAAAGGAAAAGATTGATGTCTTCCTGCAACCGTTGGTGGCCGAATTGAAAATGTTGTGGGAAACAGGAGTCGTAGCCTACGACATTTCTATGAAACAGAATTTCATCATGAGAGTTGCTTTGATGTGGACAATAAGTGACTTCCCGGCATATGCAATGTTGTCTGGTTGGAGCACTGCTGGACGTCTGGCATGCCCTCATTGCATGTATGATTCGGATGCATTTACATTGCAGAAGAGTGGTAAGCAGTCATGGTTTGATAATCATAGGAAGTTCTTGCCCCCAAATCATCCTTACAGGCGTAACTTGATCGCCTTCCGGAAGAACAAAGCAGTCACAAAATTCGCCGAACCGGTTAGGTCCGGCACGGATATATTTGATACTATAGAGCATTTGGGGTTGAGGTATGCTTGGGAACCAGATGCAGATAGAATAAATGGCCGTATATGTAAAGAACATAACTGGAAGAAGCGGAGTATATTTTGGGATTTGCCTTATTGGAGCACAAATCTCATCCGGCACAACTTGGATGTTATGCATATCGAGAAAAATTTTTTGATAACATATTTAACACGGTGCTAAACATCCCGGGAAAAACAAAAGACACTGCAAAGTCAAGAGAAGAACTTAATCAGTATTGCAGAAGAGGTGATTTGAGGAGGAGTACCGACGGGACCTATCCTAAAGCCTGTTACACTCTTGACAGAAATTCACGAGAAGTTTTATGTAACTGGCTTAGAGGGTTAAAATTTCCAGATGGTTATGCCTCAAATATCGGTAGGTGTGTGGACATGCATAAGCTCAAGTTGTTCGGCATGAAGAGTCACGACTGTCATGTTTTCATGCAACGGTTATTGCCTATAGCTTTTCGTGAGTTGCTTCCGCAACATGTCTGGAAGGCATTGACAGAGCTCAGCTTGTTCTTCAAGGAGTTGTCTGCCACAGTCATTACTTCTGCATCCATGGCAAGGCTTGAGGAGGAAATTCCAATTATTTTATGCAAGCTGGAGCGAATATTTCCTCCCAGTTTTTTTGACTCAATGGAGCATTTACCGGTTCACTTGCCATACGAAGCGAGCATAGCTGGTCCCGTGCAGTATCGCTGGATGTATCCTTTCGAGAGGTAAATATATACATCATTAAGACATATTGACATTTCAAATATTATTTCATTGCGAGAAAATTGGTTAATTTTTTCTCAACTTTACATATAGGTACCTTAAGAAGTTAAAAAATAATGTGCGTAATAAGGCAAGGGTTGAAGGTTCTATATGCAATGCACACTTGGTCGAAGAAGTTTCAGCTTTTGCCTCGCATTACTTTGAGGGTCACGTCCACACGAGGAGCCGAAATCTTGGTCGTAACGATGACGTATGTGTGGACGAAGGAGAACCTAATGATGGTAGAATATCAATTTTTAAAGGTATCGGCCGTTCATTTGGGGGGCAGAAGTCAAGAAATCTTAGCGATATGGAGTATAATGCAGCACATTATTATATCCTAATGAACTGTAGAGAAGTCGATCCATATATTGAGTAAGTGTATACTTCAATGCTTAATTGGAACTTCTAATTTAAATTACAATATACATAATATTTAATTGCTAACATCAGTTTTAATCCTTATCATCCCATAAGGATGTATTGTGATAGACAACGACAGATGAATCCCGACATCAGTCAAGTTGCAATTGGACAGAAGTTAGAAACGAGTTCGCTTACTGGTTTTATGAATTTGTGAGTAGTATCACTCAATCAATTTCAGTAATGGCTTTAATTTTTCGAATTGGTTGTGAATAGCTTATTAATTTATAGGTAAACGGTCCATGGTCCCCAACAATAATATTTTCATTAAATGTCTATCGCAATGGCCATTGAAGACCGTAACAACCTCTACTGGCTATTTTGTTAATGGGTACAAATTTCAGATTGAACGATTAGCAGCTTCAAGAGGCACGCAGAACTGGGGCGTGTGTGTTAAAGGAGAAAGTGTTGGAGCAAATATGCAGGATTATTACGAAAAGTTAGTAGAGGTGGTTGAAGTTGAATATCCCGGTTGGCCTATGAAACGAACCGTATTGTTTCGTTGCGATTGGTTCGATCCGACAGTTCCTGTGGGCAAAAGGGTTCATAACGACTACAATTTGGTTGAAGTGAACCATCGATGAAGATTGCAGAAATATGACCCATTCATCCTTGCATCCCAAGCTCAGCAAGTGTTTTACTGCGGATATCCAAGTTTGCGCAACGACAAGCGAGATTGGTGGGTTGTTTCTAAAATTGTCCCACGTTCAACAATCTTATTAGAGGAGAGTTCATCAAGTCAATCAGCCGAGTGCCCTGCATTTCAAGAGGATGAGATGGAAATGCATGCAATTGAGGACGACACAAGGGCTCCTGAAACATCACTTAGAGATCCAAATGGTGATGTCCAAGAAATTGCGGATGCAAATGTTCGGTTTCCTTCCGATGATAATGAAACTGAATCGCAGTCCGATACGGCATCGGATGTTGAACCAACATTTCACGAAACAAATGACATCGATTAAACATAGAGGTTTTTTTAAATTCAACTTTATTTTATAAGTTGTAAATTTTTATATAGTCAATCATTAATCATAATTTAATTGCATGAATCTTTAGTATTTTCAGTATGACGGGTAGAGGTAGATCTACCGATGACATACGGAGTGAGCAGGGACGTAGCTCTGTTGCATCAGATCATATGAGCTTTGGAGATGGAGAGTTTGGATCTCCACACATCGCACAGCCTTCGATCTCTCCAGCAGTCGGCGGTGATCCTGCATTGGTATTACCATCCAGCCGATCGGCACATACTCCGAGAGTTCTTCCACCATCGCCGCACCGTACTTCGACTTGATGCTCATGGGCTGTAAGTATATACTAATTAAAAATATATGTTTATGTTTTTAAGTCAATTACTTATAAACATGCATTTTTTTAACAGATTTATTGAGTAGCATCATGTATCCAGCCACATCAGCGCCGTATTTCAGAGGCATGCAGATCCCAGTGGCTACGATTGGCGCCACGTATCTCCAGCCACAAGGGAGTTTTATTTTTCTGAGTTTTAGGTAAACTTATGAAATACAATTTATCACTGATATAAAATTTCTTAATCTTAATAAATTCTGAAACTAACTATTTATTTTAATGCAGAAAAAGTTTACGTGGGACCCTGCCAGCCATGATGCCATTAGGGCAGCATGGGAGACTCTTACGGGACGCCGATACTCCGACATGCTTCATCGTTGGAGGTCATCGGGTCAGCGTCCTGCGCATGTGCCAGAGGGTATTTGGCACGAGTGGCAGCAGGCCTGGTAGTCCGATGGCTGGCGCAGGAGGTCCGCATCAGCCAGCACGAACCGTCGATCCGAGAAGGGCGGTCCTGGCATGGGTCTCTCCCGCCATACTTCGGGCTCCATTTCAATTTAGGAGCACAGACGCCGTATGGTAAGAAAACATAAAGAATTTAATTACTAATTTAGTTATTTACAAATATTTGTATTAATATCAATTTTTTTTATTATAGTCTGAGCAGGAGGGCGGAGATCCTGGTGAGTTTCATCTATTCAGGGCGACACACACCAGGAGGGATGGTTCTTGGGTCGACACGCGATCATGGGAGGTTGCGGTAAGAAATTAGCTTTATGTAGTATCTGTTTAATTTCTAAAATTTTATTTCGAGAAATTTATTCACTCATTTATTGTTGAATTTATAATTCAAAGACACGAGTCGAGGAGCTTCGCTCCTAGGCATCACAGGTTGACTCCACTGATGGGGAGACGCCCGTCGAACTCTTAGCAGAGGAGAGTTGGCGTGTGTTTTTGGAGGCTGTTGGTGCCCAGCCGTGAGACAGCAGGGTCTATGGTCTGGGCACTAGAGCTTCTGCATATTTTCCCCATCATGCCTCCAGCTCGCGATTTTCTGGTGATATTCCTGCCGAGCGTTTAGACGACATTCAGAGATCCACTGCGGAGGAGGTTCGGCAGGACGTTCGTCAGGAGGTTCGGCAGGAGGTCGAGCACGAGTTCGAGCAGCGTATGCGAGGCTGGGATCAGGAGCTTACAAACGTGCGAGATCAGATGCGTTATTTGCAGGATATGGTTAGCCGCTTGTCGCAGGGTCTCCAGCCTCCACGTGATCGCTCAGATTCTTGATGTATTTTTTTTTCTTTTTATATGTTGTACATGAAAACTTCAAAATTTTAATATATTAATTATTTTTAAAAATTGAATGATTATTGTTTGGATCAATATGAGTGAAGAATGTTTCTATCAATATTTAAATGTAATGAAATTGTATTAACCGTTTTAATTTTTAATATTTTATATTTTTTTAAAATTTTAATTAGCGATGCATTAGCGATTGAAATTGCATCGCTAATATTTTCAAAATTTTATTATTAAATATTGCGACGCAATGACCTGGCATCGCAATAATTTAAAAAAAATTTAATAGCGACACATTAGCGACTCAAATTGCATCGCTATTATATCTAAAATATTATTATTAAATATTGCGATGCAATGACCTTGCGTCGTAATATTTTAAAAAAAATTTCTTGGTGATGCATTAGCGATTCTAATTGCGTCGCTATTATATTAAAAATATTATTATTAAATATTACGATGCAACTAAATGCGTCGCAATATTGCGACGCAATTGAATGTGTCGTAATATTTAATAATAATTTTAAATATTAAAAATTAGTTTTAAATTTAGCGACGTATTTGGATGCGTCGCAATATTGCAATGCATTGTTGCGTCGCAGAGAGTCGCAATATTGCGACGCAATTGCGATAAATGAAGATTGCGATGGAGATCTGAGCGACGCCGTCATTGCATCACTATTGCGTCGCAATAACACATTTAGCGAGGCAATTGCGATGCATTTGGGCGTCGCAATATTTTTTTCCCTTGTAGTGAGTTATATGCACTTAAATATAAAAGAGGCTAACTGCACTGATCAAACAACACCATTATTGTCTACTAGCCACTATTTAAAATCACAGTAAAGATTATTTTCATCTCGTAAAATTTTCTACAATTCTATATTAATCACATGACCAATCCCCTACCAATTTCAGCATATTAGATTTCACATACAATCAGACAAAGATATTAAGAGAAAGGCCAGGAGATATAAATGCCACCACATATGCCAATGTTGTTCCAATCCAAGATAGTACAAAAAAATTAAAATAAAAATAAAAATATTATAAAATCAACATCGAAGAAGAGGAGAGACAACATGCAGATTAAGCTTCCTGCAAACTTTCTCACTAACTCATACATTAAGATTAGATATATTGCTTACAGTTTCGATACATTTATCTAGGCAAAACCGGATCTAGAAGGCATGTATGTAGCAAAAATATATAGTCGATGGTTTTGCTTAAAAATTCAGAATAATACAAAGGGAAAGAGTGAAAAAAAGGAGAGACCAAAATAAGAGGTAGAGGGAGGATGAAAATGAAATTGATTGCCTGAAATGCATGACCTACAAACATCTTCATCTATGATTATAATAGCGTACCTAATTCAAATACAACCAACAACCAAAATGTTGACCTTATATTGATTTTGGTGATCACAAAACATTAAGTATGATACTAATGATTTTGTGGTTAAGTTAAACAAATTTCAGGTGAATCATCAAGATGATGTTACTCCGAATTGGATTACTCTACAAATCAAAAGAAAGGTATTACAAAGGTAAAATGAAGGTAATGTGATTGTATTTTTGCAAGTCCAAATGTTTTTGAAAAAGGGAAAATGAATTTTTCAAATGGATTTTTGCTTCAAAGGTATCACAAAGTATTTGTTTTATAAATGACTAAAACTACCTTTACCTGAACTCTTGTATTGTTTCTTATAGCATGAAAAATATTTTCAAATGAGCCAATGGATTTGTATTCCAAATGTTTTTCTTCAAGCCCAAATGTTTTATCATAGTTCTTCAATGTTTGATCATTCATTTCTCAAATGACTAAATCTATATTTGATAATTTATTATGTAAAAATTATTTCTCAAAGCATTGCATAGCAATCCTATAAATCCCACTAAATGCAGTCAATGGCATTTCTGTAAATCTCACTGCTGTCAGTGGCATTTCTATAAATCCCATTGAAGGCTATCAGTAGCATTTCTGTAAATTTTAAAACTGTGTGAACTTGAAAAATAGCTAACTGGTTAGCTAGCTTACTTTCTATTGGCCCAGATGGCAACCCAAGGAGGGGGGATGAATTGGGTTCTTTAAAAAAATTAACACTTTGAAAACAATTTGCTTGATGTGAAAGTGCCCAAGTAAAGTGAATTAATAAAAGCTAAGCACAATATGATAAAGAGAGAGAGAGACAAATGCACGACAAATACACAAAGATTTATAATGGTTCGGTGTTAGCCACACCTACGTTCACTCCCAAGCAACTCTTGGGTTCACACTATAATCACCCTGATTACAATTGAGTTGTTTTACAAGATCACAACTCGAACTTGTTGTTTTACATGGGGTCACAACGAACCCAGCCGGTTTTTACAGGTTCACCAGCACAAAACCTTAACCCAAGCTAAACTTAGCTTGTCCCGAGGTAAACTACCTCAACTAATTTAATTCCCCTGATTGAATTAGCAAACAACAATTCAAAATAAAGTTTACAATTCAAAACCTCCTTAATTGAACAAATAAACAATGTAAATAGATAAGGATTAGAAAATCCTGATTGAAGCAATCTAGATGTGAGCTTTTCTTCTTTTTCTATTCTCTTTTGAATGGATGAACCAAGCTTCAGCTCTGATTCTTGACAGAAATTCGTTGAAGAGAATGTTGAGGAAATAGGCTTTTGCTCTTCTTCTTTAAAACTTTGGAAATCCTTCGATTTTGATCTTTGAAGGCTTTGTATTTCTCTTTTATCTCTCTTTAGATGATAGGCGTGGACTCAGAGATTTCTCTTTGAAATTTCTCTCTTTTTCACTGGATAATTTTCTTGATATTTTTTCGTTTTTCACCTCTTTTCGAATGGTCGGATATCCCTTTATATAGATTTTCAATCCGAGATTAGGTGAGAAAATAGCCGTTGAAATCATACTTGGATGAGTTCTTCATACAAGAAAATAGATCCGTTGAAGAGTATGTGAGAAAATATAGCCATTAGAGCTGATCTATCACTTTTGAAAATCATCCTCTGATAGGTTGGAGTTGGCTCCAACTTTTCATGTGTCGGCTCTAAATCGGGTTGCCAAAAATAGCAAAAAAATAATTCAACGTGGAGTCGGTTCCCACTTTACAAAGTGTTGACTCACCGCTGTTTGGAGTCGGCTCCCGATTCTGAGGTGTCGGCTCCAAGAATTGCTCCGAAAAACATGGTCTCTATAATTCAGGTTAGGGTCGGCTCCAAAAATTCATGTGTCGGCTCCCTCTTCTGAAGCACAAAACAGTTCTATGTATCTTAGGTTGGAGTCGGTTCCGACTGTTAGGGTGTCGGCTCCAAACCGTGCCAAAATCCTAAACTGTTTCGATACGCTCTGGAGTCGGCTCGAGTAGATCTGGGTGTCGGATCTAACTTCTGAACTTTTTAATAATCCATTAAAATTCAATTCAAAACTGATTTCCATATACCTTTTGAATAATTAATCGTTCTTAATTCCTGAAACACTTATCAAATTTATCAGAAACATAATGAATATACTCATGGCTTTTGTTAATCATCAAAATCAATAATTGGGTAAATAATTTCTCAATAATTTTTTAACAATCTTCCCCTTTTTGATGATGACAAAAACATTGAGTATATGCATAATCAATTAATGCATAATTGTCAAAACATTCTAAATTAAGGTTAAGCTCCCCCTTAATGAGGTAGCTCCCCCTATGTTGGTGCATATGTTAAGTCTATTGAAATTCTATTCCTTTTGACATTAATTCCTTTCAACATGCATACTATTAAGTCCTTTCAACATGCATATTTGAAGTACTATTCTCCTTCATTCTTTTAATTGCTTAACATGCATATACATATATCATTCTTCCATCACTTTTATGCATATACAAATACCTCCTCTCTCCCCCTTTTTTGTAATCAACAAAAAGGTTTAGAAGAAAGTTCATTAAGGCTTAAATTAACAACAACTATAGAAATTAAGTACTTCAACATCAAACATAAGCTTAAATCAAACTTCAAAACATTCAAAATTTAATATTCATTAAATATTGAAACATTACATTAAAATGTTCATTACATCATTCAACAAAGTATCAAAATGTTTACTTCAATATATTTCATTATTTCATTCATATAAACATTCTATTACATTAAAAAGCAAACTAAATCAAAATCAAAATCTAAGAAGTCTCTTAAGTTCTTCTAGGATCTTTCTCATGCCACTTTCTTGTATCTTCATAAAGTCATTTAACATTTTCTCTACCAAGGAAGCAGCAATAGTCACCTTCTCCTGTAACTCCGCATTACATTTGGAATAAATCTCAGAGTCTCCTCCAATATCCTTGATTTTATCAAAAATTTGCATTAAATCAATCTTCAAGGCCTCCGAAGAAGTACTGAAGGATGACTCAATCTTGTTCACTTTATCTTCCAAAGAGTAATAGAGCTCTCTTATACTTAAAAGTCTATTATCCAATTCAATTTTCATTTTTTCTTCATGATTAGCAAAAAGCTCTTTAGCTGCTTCATTTGAATTGCAGAAAATCCAATAGAAGTGGAAATAGGAATAGGTGCCAGTGCAGGTGGTGAAGGTACTACAGGAGGTATTGGTGGTGGTGAAGGATGTCTCATAGAAGGTCCAGCCTCTGAAGGACCAGCGCAGTAGCTTCAGCTGCCCTATCATCTGAGTGCCCCTTCCTCTCCATTGTCCATTCACCTTCACAAACCCCATATGGTGCACAGTTGCAATGCTATAATAGTTGTATGTCTAAGGTTCTTCATAGGCTTACTATCAGAAATAACTATACCTTGATTTTGAAAGGCCATGGTTAATATCATGCTATAAGGTAAAGTTGATCTTTTCTTATTACTAGCCTCTGCCATGTACCATATCATCATCCCATCAAGATTAATAGGCTGACCAGTCAAAACATAGTCCATAATCAAAATGTCTCGCTCCGAGACATACTCAAATCGACAGTCTTTGGGAAAAGAATTCTACTACAAATATTGTGTAATAACCTAAGCTCCAAAGGCAATTGATTTGCCCTGATTTTCTCAAAATTAGTAACCTCCCTTCCAAGCATTCTTGACAGAACCATAGCTCTCTCACTCTGTGAAGTAGCAGTTAATCCAATAACCGGAATCTCGAAAAGATTTTCAAGTATTTTTGAAGTCAAGTGAATCCTTTTTCCTCTTACATAACTTACGATTCCTCCATCTCCTCTAGATAGATTATGATAGAATTCTTTAACTAGGGCCGGATAAGTTGGAACATCAAGAGAACAAACCTTCTCCCATCCTAACTCCTTGAGCTGCCATCCAATAGAGAAACCCTCAGCTTCAAAGAAGTGGAAATCTACTTTCCTACCCATTGTGATGACTCGACCAGCTAGGGTGTCAACCTGAGGTGAAGATGAACTTGGGATTGCGCTCGGAGTGGAAGCGAACGAAGTGGAGGACGAACTTGGAGAGGGCTGCCGCGCCGGACGCCTCATGGTCTATTTTCCCGTCACCACTGGTCCACCGAACACGGATCCTCTACGTTCGGGTGCCATAGGATGCTAGTGGATGAAGGATTTGAGAGATTTAGAGTTTTGGAAAGAGTGGAAAAAAGTTTGGAATAGTTTGGAGTCGAATGAAATGAGAAAGGTGTAGACTCTGCCCTAATAAAGTCAACCTGGGACCACTTAGAGCCGGCTCTCGCAAAGCGAGGTGTCGGCTCCAAGTCGCTAACACAGTCAGCGCTCGAAGTGGAGTCGACTCTGGAAAGGCATGTGTCGGCTCCAAAATCTTAGACAAAACTAGAGTCGACTCTAATAACCATAGTGTCGGCTCTAAGATAGTTTCAGTGAAGAAAATAAAGTTTTAAAGAATCTGAAACATGTTCGGAAAGTCTTCAAATTTTGGATAAATCAACTTTGAAATGTGATGAATCAAGGAGTTCAAATATCTAGATAATTTTTTCTTAAAACATAAGAAAATTTTTTAAAAAAGATTGAATTCTATATAATCATTCATAGGAGATTTAAAATTAATTCCAATGGATCACATACTCCTAATTCCTCTAAGATAACAAAATCTCTCTTCACTTAGGGGTTTTGTAAAAATGTCAGCTAATTGTTCATTAGTACTAACATAATCAAGACAAATATCATTATTAGCTACATGTTCTCTAATAAAATGATATCTAATTTTAATGTGTTTAGTTCTTCAGTGTTGTATAGATTTTTAGTTAAGTTTATTGCACTAGTGTTATCATATCTAATTGGTGTTTTATCAAGTGTTATACCATAATCTTCAAGTTGTCGCTTAATCCAAAGGATTTGAGCACAACAACTTCCAACTGCAACATATTCAGCTTCAGCAGTTGATAATGCAACCAAATTTTGCTTTTTGCTAAACCAAGAGATTAAGTTACTTCCTAAAAATTAGCATGCACCACTTGTTCTCTTTCTATCCAATTTACAACCAGCATAATCAAAATCAGAATATGCAATTAAATTTAATGTTGAGTCTCTAGAATACCATAATCCTACATTTTTAGTTCCATTTAGATATCTAAGAATTCTTTTCACAGCAATTAAATGAGATTCTTTATGTTCAGATTGATATCTAGCACATAAACAAATAGTAAACATAATATCAGGTCTACTTGTCGTTAAATAAAGTAGAGATCCGATCATACCTCTATAATATTTTTGATCAATTTTCTTACCATCTTCATCTTTATCCAATTTGCATGAAGAACTCATAGGTGTTCCAAGGGGTTTGACTGATTCTATTCCAAACTTCTTGAGAATTTCTTTGTGTACTTTGCTTGATTGATGAAAATTTCCTCTCTTTCTTGCTTGATTTGTAGTCCAAGGAAGAAGTTGAGTTCTCCCATTACGCTCATCTCGAATTCACCATGCATTAACTTTGCAAATTCTTGACACAAAAGATTGTTAGTAGTACCGAATATAATATTATCTACATATATTTGTACTACCAATAAGTCTTTATCTTTTCTTTTCAAAAATAGGGTTTTATCAATATTTCTCTAGAAAAATCATTTTTAATTAGAAATTTGCTTAATCTATCATACCAAGCTCTAGGTGCTTGTTTTAAATCATAAAGTGCTTTGTGTAATTTAAAAACATGATTTGAAAATTTATGATCTTCAAAACCTGGTGGTTGTTCTATAAAAACTTCCTCATTTATAAAACCGTTTAAAAATACACTTTTAACATCCATTTGAAATATATTAATGTTCATATGACATGCAAATACAAGTAATAGTCTAATTGCTTCTATCTAATCTAGCAACAGGTACAAAAGTTTCATCAAAATTAATTCCTTCCTCCTGATTATATCCTTTTACAACTAATCTAGCTTTATTTCTAATTACTATGCCATTTTCATCTAATTTATTTCTAAATACCCATTTAGATCCTATAACAAAATGACCTTTGGGTCTATCAACTAAGGACTATACATTATTTCTAGTAAATTGATTTAATTCTTCTTGTATAGCTAACATCTAATTACTGTCTTTTTTAGCTTCTTCAATAGATTTGGGTTCTACATGAGACACAAATGCAAGATGATTATTGATGTTCCTCATTGATGATCTAGTTCTTACTTTTTGAGATGGATTACCTATGATTAAATCCTTAGGATGACCATAAGCATATCTCCAATCTCTAGGTAGATCTACATCATTACGAGTAGTATCAATAACATCATCCTTAGGTGAATCATCATCTTTAGCTTCTGGTTCATGGTCTGAAGATACATATATTCAATTTTTCAATATCTCTTTCAAGTAAATTTGTATCTTCCTCATCATCTATCTTATCAGAACTTGATGCTAAAAACTCATCAAAAACTACATGAATTGACTCTTCTACAATTAAATACTTTTTGTTAAATACTCTATAGGCTTTATTAGATGCGGAATATCCTAAGAATATGCCTTCATCAGATTTTGTATCAAACTTTTCAAGATTGTCTTTACCATTATTATGAATAAAACATCGACAACCAAATGCATGAAAGTAACTAATGTTAGGTTTCCTATTATATCATAATTCATAGGGAGTTTTTTTAAGAATTGATCTAATTAATGCTCTATTTAGGATGTAACATGCCGTGTTTATAGCTTCACCCAGAAATACTTTGGGAGTTGGCTTTCACATAGCATGGTACAGGCCATATCTTCTAATGTTCTATTTTTTTTTCTATAACTCCATTTTGTTGAGGTATTCTAGATGCAGAGAAGTTATGATGAATGCCATTTTCAATACAAAAAATTTTAAATAGATGATTTTCAAATTTTGTTCCATGATCACTTCTAAGAGACACTATGGTAGTATTTTTCTCATTTGTGACTTTCTTGAAGAATTTCAGAAATATCGAGAAAGTCTCATCTTTGTGAGATAAGAACAATACCCAAGTGTATCTAGAATAATCATCTACTATCACAAGACCATATTTCTTTTCTTCTAGACTAGTGGTTCTAGTAGATCGAAAAAGGTCCATATGAAGTAGTTCAAGTGGCCTAGTAGTTGAAAACAATATTTTTAGATTTGAAAGAATTTCTAGTTTGTTTTCCAAATTGACATGCATCACAAATTCTATTGTTTTCAAAATCTAATTTTGAAAGTCCTCTAACTAAATCATTCTAATTAATTTTAAAATTAAGTGTGTGCTTGCATAACCTAATCTATGATGCCATAGCCATCCAATCTCATTTACCTTAGCATTATCAGCAATTAAGCAATGATTACTAGTAGATAAATTGTCTAAATCAATTAAGTATACATTGTCATTTCTATTTCCAACAAATATAATGCTATTGTCAATGGGATTAGAAACAGTGCAGATAGAAGTTTCAAATGAAACTTTGAAACTTTATCACCCAGTTGGCTAATGCTAATTAAATTATGCTTTAAACCATCAACATATAAAACATTTTCAATAAAGATGGATGAAGTTATTTGAATTTTATCAAGGCCCATAATTTGACCTTTGCCATTGTCTCCAAAAGTAACAACTCCTCCTCTTTTATCTTCAAGGGTGATGAATTGCTCATTGTCACCAATTATGTGTCTTGAGCAGCCACTATCAAGATACCACTTTCTTTTTGATCCTTTGGCCGCAAGACACTCATGCAAGATAATCAAATATTTTGTTTAGGTACCCAAGCTTTTTTGGGTCCTTCATAGTTAGTAGCAATAAATATTGTTCCTTTTGGAACCCATATTTTCTTTCCTTTAAGCATTAAATTCTTATTAGTTTTTCTAAAATTGCATTCATAAGATTTATGTCCTTTTTGTTTCAATGATAACATGAAACATCATTTTTGATAGGTTTCTTAATAAAGAAATTGTTTACATATTTTGTTTCATGTGAGGTCTATATCCTAGTCCAGCTTTATCAAATACAGCTCTTTAATTACTTAAAAGAAAATTTAGTTTTTCTGAGCTATATGTAAATTTATCAACAATAATCTTATATTTATAAATTTCTTTCTTCAAATTAATATTTTCATTAGAAATTGATTCTTTTTCTTTTAGAGAATCTTCCTTTTCAAATTTTAAATTTTTAACTTCAAGAATTAGTTTATTTTTCTCTTTGAGAAGATTTAAATTTTTAGTTTTCAAAGATTTATTTTTCATTCTCAACATTTGAAATCACTAACTAATTCATTAAATGCATCATATAATTCATCAAATGTAAAATCATCATGGGTTTAGAATTTACCTCATTTTCGTCATTTGCCATGAAGCATATGTTACAACTTCTTTTTGATCTTCTTCGGATGAAGATTCTTCACTATCACTCCATGTTGCAACATAGGCCTTCTTCTTCTTGTAACCCTTCTTTAGTTGAGGACATTCAGATCGAAAATGTTCCGGCTTCTTACATTCATAACATGTCAAGGGTTCTTTTTCTTTGTCTTTATCCCTTTCTTTTTCTTTTTCTCCTTTCATTTTGATTCTAGATTTCCTTTTGTGGAAGGGTCTCCTTCTTTGCATAAACTTTCTAAATTTCTTTGCAAGAAGAGCTATTTCATCATCTTCATCATCATCTTCACTGCTACTCTTCTCATTTTCTGCAGCCTTGAGAGCTATTGTTCTCTTCTTCTTGACATCTTTCTCTTTAAGTTGCTTTATTGTCAGCTCATGGGTCATTAAGGATCCAAGTAGCTCCTCCAAAGGTAGAACGTTTAAGTCTTTGGCTTCTTGGATTGCAGTCACCTTGGCTTCCCGTGATCTTGGAAGAGACCTAAGAATTTTGCGTACTAAATTAGAATTAGTATAGGTCTTACCAAGACTTTTCAAACCATTAACAATATCAGTGAATCTAGTGTATATGCATGTGATTGATTCAGTTTGTTTCATGCTAAACAATTCATATTTATATACTAGAATGTTAATTTTAGATTCTTTTACTTGATTGGTACCCTCATGGGTAACTTCTAATCTATCCCATATTTCTTTGGCTGAAATGCAAGTAGAAATTCTATTGAATTCATTTGCATCCAAAGAACAATATAAGACATTCATGGCTTTGGCATTAAGCTGAGCCATTTCCTATCGTTTTCATTCCAATCCCTTTCGGGCTTAGGAACAATAGAACCATTTACATGTGTGTGGGTGCCTAGGTTCATTAATAATGACACTCCATAATTTATAATCTAAAGCTTGAATGAAAATCCTCATTCTTACTTTCCAATATGAATAGTTAGTGCCACTAAACAAAGGTGGCCTATTGGTGGATTGACCTTCAGAAAAGGATGATCCAGCTTGAGCTGCCATTTGAATCTTTAGCTCTTGATTGTTAGATCAAGTTTAAATGACCATAAGCTCTAATACCAATTGTTGGCTGAGATGGCAACCCAAGAGGAGGGGTGAATTGGGTTCTTTAAAAAATTTAACACTTTGAAAATAATTTGCTTGATGTGAAAGTGCCCAAGTAAAGTGAATTAATAAAAGCTAAGCACAATATGATAAAAAGAAAGAGACAAATGCATGACAAATACACAAAGATTTATAGTGGTTCGGTGTTAGCCACACCTACGTGTACTCCCAAGCAACTCTTGGGTTCACACTATAATCACCCTGATTACAGTTGAGTTATTTTACAAGATCACAACTCGAACTTGTTGTTTTACATGGGGTCACAATGAACCCAGCCGGTTTTCACAGGTTCACCAGCACAAAACCTTAACCCAAGCTAAACTTAGCTTGTCCCGAGGTAAACTATCTCAACTAATTCAATCCCCCTGATTGAATTAGCAAACAACAATTCAAAATAAAGTTTACAATTCAAAAGCTCCTTAATTGAGCAAATCAACAATGTAAATAGACAAGGATTAGAAAAACCTGATTGAAGCAATCTGGATGTGAGCTTTTCTTCTTTTCCTCTTCTCTTTTGTATGGTTGAACCAAGCTTCAGCTATGATTCTTGACAGAAATTCATTGAAGAGAATGTTGAGGAAATAGGGCTTTTGCTCTTCTTCTTTAAAACTTTGGAAATCCTTCGATTTTGATCTTTGAAGGCTTTGGATTTCTCTTGTATCTCTCTTCAGATGATAGGCATGGACTCAGAGATTTCTCTTTGAAATTTCTCTCTTTTTCACTGGATATTTTCTTGATATTTTTCCCATTTTTCACCTCTTTTCGAACGGTTGGATATCCCCTTTATATAGATTTTCAATCCAAGATTAGGTGAGAAAATAGCCATCGAAATCGTACTTAGATGAGTTCTCCATGCAAGAAAATAGATCCGTTAAAGAGTAGGTGAGAAAATATAGCCGTTGGAGCTGATCTGTCACTTTTGAAAATCGTCCTCTGACAGGTTGGAGTTGGCTCTAACTTTTCATGTGTCGGCTCCAAATCAGATTGCCAAAAATAGCAAAAAAATAACTCGACGTGGAGTCGGCTCCCACTTTACAAAGTGTCAACTCACCGATGTCTGGAGTCGGCTCCCGATCCTGAGGTGTCGGCTCCAAGAATTGCTCCAAAAAATATAATCTCTGTAACTCAGGTTAGGATCGGCTCCAAAAATTCATGTGTCGGCTCCGACTTCTGAAGTAAAAAACAGTTCTATGTATCTCAGGTTGGAGTCGGCTCTCGACTGTTAGGGTGTTGGCTCCAAACTGTGCCAAAATCCTAAACTGTTCCGATACGCTCTGGAGTCGGCTCGAGTAGGTCTGGGTATCGGCTCTAACTTCTAAATTTTTTAATAATCCATTAAAATTCAATTCAAAACTGATTTTCATAAACCTTTTGAATAATTAATCATTCTTAATTCTTGAAACACTTATCAAATTTATCAGAAATACAATGAATATACTCATGGCTTTTGTTATTTATCAAAATCAATAATTGGGTAAATAATTTCTCAATAATTTCCCAACACTTCCTCTACTAGCTAACTGGATTGCCATGTTAGCTAACTATTTTTCCCTATTACTATGCTGGTCAAATGCATGTTGAAGTTAGTTAACTGGCTAGCTA
Source organism: Calamus simplicifolius (assembly GCA_900491605.1). NCBI lineage: Eukaryota > Viridiplantae > Streptophyta > Magnoliopsida > Arecales > Arecaceae > Calamus > Calamus simplicifolius. Next base: position 1,372,460 of record UESW01003879.1, on the reverse strand, counting down.
GCTGGATTCCCTCTTAGTTACCTGGATATCTTCTTTAGCTAACTACTTTTTCCATGTTACAGTGTTGGCCGAACCATGCTTGGTTTTAGTTAACTGTGGAGCCAACTGGTTGTCTTTCTAGCTAGCTAAAATGTCTTGTTAGTTAACTACTTTTCTTTGTGAGTTAACTATTTTCTTTGGGAGCTAACTACTTTTTAGCAGATAAATAAAAGAGCTAGCTACTCTTGGGCGATGGCTTCCTCAAGCCATGAAAATTCAAATCTAGTTAGCTAAAGAGCTAACTATTCTTCTCTTGATGGCAGATTTTTTTGTCCAAGCCGTGTGGACTCCAAATCAAGTTAGCTAAGGAGCTAACTACCTCTCTCTTCATGGGCGTGTGAATGCAAGACTTAGTTAGCTAAGGAGCTAACTACTTTATAGCTTCTTTCTCTTGGCCGTATGAATCTATGCTCAAGTTAGCTAAAGAGCTAACTACCTCTCTATTCAAGCCATGTGGATGAATGCTTGAGTTAGCTAAGAAGCTAACTACTTTATGGGGTTCCTCTCTCTTGGCCGCATGATTCCTTGTTTGAGTTAGCTAAGGAGCTAACTACTTTTTTCTTGAGGAGAACTTCAAGCCGTGTGGATGCAAGACTTAGTTAGCTAAGGAGCTAACTACTTTTTCTTATGACTGATCTTTTCCCTCAAGCCGTGGAGGATTTCAAAATAGCTAACTAGATTTTCCTTTTAGCTAGCTTATCATATCTTGTTCTTCTTCATGGCCGAGTATTTTCAAGGGACAGCTAATTGGAATTAGTTTCAGCCAGCTACCTCTTCTCTTTGCAAGCTTGGGCGTGCTCTCTCTCTCTTCTTAATTTCTATTTTTAGCTATACTAACTTTTGATCTTTTGGATTATGGCAAAGATCTTCCTTCCTCAGATGGATTCAGTGCATTCGATGCTTAAGAAAAATAATCTCAATGGTTATATTTTCTTTCCGTTTTACTTTTCATTTATTTCAAATGAGTCTAACAGATATCTTTGATGTTGAAATGCTTTAAATAGTTGAGATTAGAATGACAAAATGATGAATCTGAGAATGAAAAAGAAGAAAAAGAAATCCAAGAAGAAAAATCCTTTATTGCATATTTTCTGAGTGATTGAAAGCAAGTTCCTGTGCATTGAAGTTGAGAAATCAAAAAGATCATTCATTGCTCAAGTCATCCATATCCATTAAACACCTCAAGCATTCAAAGCTTCATCTACTTCAGAGATCTACATTTATTGCTGAAGATTTGCTACAAAAGTTGTAAAGTATTACTTTAAATATTTGCTCATTTTAGGAGCTGTTTGTTCTTATCTATTCTGAACATTCTTGTAAAAGGGTTAAATTTAACCCTTGGTTATTTTTTGGCTTCCTTGTGCTATGAAATAAGAGGACTAGCCAGGTAAGGCTAGGGGTTTGGCTTCCTTGTGCCATGAAACAAGAGGACTAGCCGGGTAAGGCTAGGGTTGGTTGCCTTATGCCATGAAAATAAGAGAACTAGCCAAGGAAGGCTAGGGGTTGTAATCATTGTGATACGATTGGAGTAAAATTTCCAAAGAATTTTTGAGGAGTGGACATAGGTACTGAATTTGGCACCGAACCACTATAAACTTTCTTGTGTTTATGATTGCTTGCATAATTTATGTGATATTATTGTGTTCACTTCACTACACGCTACCGATTAAATTTTGATTAGTGAAAAGCACATATCTGCACAAGTAATTAATTTTTAAAAAATCAATTCATCCTCCCTCTTGGATTGCTACCTTTGAGCAACAAGTGGTATCAGAGCAGTATGCTCCTGATTTCTATTGCTTTAACAAGCTTGGAGCCAAAGATCATTAGCAATCCAAATGGGTTTAATTTTGATTGAGGGACAATCAACTAATAGACCACCTCTATTTGATGGCACAAATTACATTTATTGGAAAGCACATATGAAAATTTTTATTCAAGCACTTGATTATGATTTATGGAGTATCATAATCAATGGACCTCACACACCCACTATTAAATCTGATGGTATTGATATTCCCAAACTGGAAATGAAATGTGATGTGCAGGATAAGAAGAATGCTAAAGCCATGAATATATTATATTGTTCTTTAGATGCCAATGAATTTAATCATATTTCTATATGCATATCTGCTAAGAAAAATTGGAATAGACTTGAAGTTACCCATGAGGGTACCAATCAAGTTAAAGAATCTAGAATAAATATGCTTGTACATGAATATGAATTGTTTAAAATGGAATCATATGAAAGCATTGATGATATGTTTACAAGATTCACTAACATTATTAATGGGCTAAAAAGCCTTGAAAAATCTTATACTAATGGTGATCTTGTTAGAAAAGTTTTAAGATACTTGCCTAGGTCTTGGGAGGCCAAAGTTACTACAATTCAAGAAGCCAAGGACCTTAACACACTATCTCTTAAAGAATTAGTTGGTTCATTGATGACTCATGAGCTTCAGCAACACCAACATATTGATGAAGAACAGTCCAAAAAGAAGAGGATGTTGGGACTAAAGAGTGCAGTCATAAATGATAAAATGAGAGCACCTCAAGTGAAAGTGATGAGAAAAATGATCTAGCTCTCGTTACAAGGAAATTTGAGAAATTCATGAGAAAGAAATTTGAAGGAAGAAAGAGGGCATTAATGAAAGGAGAGCCAAGCAATGAAAAAGAATATGAAGTAATTTGTTATGAATGCAACAAACCGGGACACTACAAGCCAGATTGTCCATATCTAAAGAAAGGTCTCAAGAAATTTAAAAAGAAGGCTATGATAGCTACATGGAGCGATAGTGATGCATCAAGCTCCGAAGAAGAAGAGAAGAATGAAGAAGAAAATCTTTGTCTCATGGCGAACAATGAAGAGGTAAACCCCAACTTCTTAGATGATTTTACATTTAATGAATTGCATGGTGCATTTTATGAATTAATTGATGATTTTACAAATCTCAGTTCAAAAAATAAAGATTTAAAAAATCAAGTTCAAAATCTTACTTTAGAAAAGAATAAACTATTAGAAGAAAATGAAGTTTTATTACAAGAAAACATGAATTTAAAAAATGAAGTAGATAGATTGAAATCTATTGTAGATAAGTTTACTTTGAGCTCTACTAAACTTAACATGATTCTTGAAAATCAAAGAGCCATTTTTAACAAAGCTGGCCTAGGATACAATCCTTTGGAGAGAGAAAAGTTTTTGAAAAATATTTATGTGCATGCTAATGATTCTACTGAAGTTACATGTTTCAAATATGGTAAACCTGGACACAAAGCATATATATGTCACACACACAATATTAGAAGGATATGGGTTCCAAAAGGAACCAATTTAGCTAACCCTAAAGGACCCAAGAAAGCTTGGGTACCTAGAAGCAAAACTTGATATTATGGATGCAGGTGTGTCTTGCAACCCGTGGAGCAAAAAGAAAATGATACTTGGATAGCGGGTGCTTAAGACACTTGATGGTTGATGAATCTCAATTCATCACTTTGAATGCAATTGATGGAGGAGTGGTTACCTTTGAAAGTAATGGCCAAGGTAATATTGTTGGCATTGATAAAATTGGTACAACTCCCTCTACTTTTATTGATAATATCTTGCTTTTAAATGGATTGAATCATAACTTGCTTAGCATTAGTCAATTTTGTAAAAAAAGTTTTAAAATTATTTGTTGAATCATATCTTTGCATAGTTACAAATCCTGTTGATGACTGCATGAAAGCCATTGGTCATAGGCATGTAATGTTTATATTGTTAATGACCAGAATATATTGAATGTCTAGTTGTCATGAATGCTAAATTTGATAAATCTAGTTATGACAACATAGACTTGCTTATGTCAGCGTGGATTTTCTTTCTAAATTATTCAAAAATAATTTGGTTAAAGGTTTGCCAAAATTAAATTTTGAAAAAGATAAGATTTGTGATGCATGCAAATTTTTGAAAAATTAATTAGAAATTCTTTTAAGTCTAAAAATTTGATTTCAACTTCTAGACTTTTAGAACTTTTGCATATAGATTCATGATTATTGATAATTTTCTCGATTTACATAAGTTTTATTTTTAGCTAGCAAAAATGAAGCATCTTTAGTTTTTCTAAAAACTCCTTAGAAGAATTTCAAATGAAAAAGGTTTTCCTATTTTATCCATTAGAAGTGATCATAAAAAGAATTTAAAAATTGGCACTTTAAAAATCTTGCAATAAACATAGGACCTTATATTTATATTATATTTGTGAGTCTAATGATCTTCCATTAAGAAAGAGAAAGGTTTTGATTGATACAAATGAAATTGAAGATCAAGTCAAGAAGCTCACCTTGGATTCAATGATACAAGCGATATATGAAGAAGAAATTCAACATGATGAACCCCAAGGTAATGCTGAATTTGAAAAGAGAATAAAGGTATGTCTATAATCACCTTAAAGAGCTAATATTAGGTGATCTATCTCATGATATTAGGAGTAGATCATAGTTTAGAGATGCATGTAATAATTTAGCTTTATGGAGCCTAAATGACATGCATGATAAACAAAATGGGTATTTAAAATTAATTGGATGAGTATGATAATTTCATTAAAAATAAAGCAAGACTAATAGCTAAAGGATATAATTAAGAGGAAGATATTGATTTTGATGAAACATATGTTCCTGTTGCTAGATTAAAGATTATTAGATTACTTCTTGCATTTGCTTGCTTTATGAATGTTAAATTGTATTGAATGGATGTTAAGAGCACTTTTCCTAATGAATATATTGTTGAACAAGTGTTTGTTGATCAACCACCCGATTTCAAAAATCTTGTGTCTTCAAACCATGTATTCTATTGAACAAAGCTTTATATGGTTTGAGACAAGTACCGCGGGCATGGTTTGATAGGCTTATTAAGTTCTTGATTAGTAATAAATTTATTAGTAAAAATGCTGATGCAACATTATGAATTAAAAGATAGAATGATGATATGTTGATAGTGCAAATTTATATAGATGACATTATATTCGGTATTACTAATAATTTCTTGTTCCAAAACATTGCTAAGTTCATGCAGGGAGAGTTCGAGATGAGCATAATGAAAAAAATTAATTATTTTATCGAAATTCAAATCAAGCATTCAAAGAAGAGGATCTTCATAAGCCAATTCTTGTACATCAAGAAAATTTTGAAGAAGTTTGGCGTGAAGAAATAGATACATTTGTCGGGTGATATGGGTCGCAGGCCCATGATTGGCAACTAGTGGTATCAGTTTGATCTATTTACTCCTTGCTTGATATGATTCTATTGTATGACTTGGATTATTAAATGCCTACTTTATTAGTGGTATCATTTCTTGATCATATCTTATAATAAATTTCCTATGCATGAAATGAAAAGAAGATTTGATAGAAGTGATGCATATTTTGTTGTAATATCTTGTTTGCATATCACCTATGTAAGAAATCTTATTTTATCTTATGAAATGTGAAATTGAAATGTGATGATTGTTATAAATGTCTATGTATTTTTCATATATACATTAAGATTAGTATGATACATTTATAAAATGTTTGGATTATATGACATTGGTATCATTTCTTGCATAAAACTTTTATTGCATATAGACCAAATTTGAAATATTAAGGGGGAGAAGAATGTAAGCATTTTTGAACTCAAATATTTGATGTGGTATCTATTAATATTGTATCTCAACATGTTTTTAAATTAGTAAGGGGGAGAAGAAACTTGCTTGAATATTTGGATACTTTGATGCATTAAGCACTATGATTATTGAATATTAAATATCTTACTATTATAAGTGCTTTGATGTATGAAAGTAGTATTAACTCTTATATGTAGTAATGATTTGAATGCATTTCTTTTGACATCAAACTATAAATATGAAAAAGTGATTTTTTGATCGTACATTCAAAGCTTTTAAATTGGTATCAATTGAGTTATGAATAATGATTGTTATTAAATGATTAACATTTTTGTATCTTATTGTTACTATTGAAGATTAGAATTTTTACAATATGAACTTTGTTGTGAACTTTAATATATTTGGACCTTAATGTATTTTGAACCTTAATATATATGTTGTATGGTTGAAATTATATTTTGTATAATCAAGCCCTGAACTTAATAGTTTGTATTGTGTATTTATGCCTTTCAATGCATTATGAATGCTTAATATTTTTTTTTTGATAAATGCTTAATTGTGCACATTCTTTCATCTCTTTTTGATTAATGATAAAAAGGGAAAGAGAATAGCATACACTTTATTTACATTTATGAGAGAGATTAGCATACATTATATTCATGGGAGAGAATAGAATGTAATGAGAAAAGCATATGCATTAAAGGGAAGAGAATTTTATATATTTCCTTTTGTATGCTTAATGGTTTTGTCATCATCAAAAAGGGGGAGATTGTTGACCTTATATTGATTTTGATGATCACAAAATAATTAAATATGATACTAATAATTTTATGATTAAGTTAAACAAATTTCAGGTGAATCATCAAGCTGATGTTACTCCGAATTGGATTACTCTACAAATCAAAAGAAAGGTATTACAAAGGTAAAATGAAGGTAATGCGATTGTATTTTTGCAAGTCCAAATGTTTTTGAAAAATGGCAAATGAATATTTCAAATGGACTTTTACTTCAAAGGTATCACAAAGTATTTGTTTTATAAATGACTAAAACTACCTTTGCATGAACTCTTGTATTGTTTCTTATAGCATGAAAAATATTTTCAAATAGCAAATGGATTTGTATTCCAAATGTTTTTCTTCAAGCCCAAATGTTTTATCATGGTTCTTCAATGTTTGATCATTCATTTCTCAAATGACTAAATCTATATTTGATAATTTATCATATAAAAATTGTTTCTCAAAGCATTGCATGGCAATCCTGTAAATCCCACTGAAAAGGCTGTCAGTGGCATTTCTGTAAATCCCATTGAAGGCTGTCAGTGGCATTTCTGTAAATTTTAAAACCGTGTGAACTTGAAAAATAGCTAACTGGTTAGCTAGCTTACTTCATCTACTAGCTAACTGGATTGCCTTGTTAGCTAATTATTTTTCCCTGTGCTGGCCGAATGCATGTTGAAGTTAGTTAACTGGCTAGCTAGCTGGATTCCCTCTTAGCTAGCTGGAAATCTTCTTTAGCTAATTACTTTTTCCCTGTTACAGTATTCGCCGAACCATGCTTGTTTTAGTTAACTGGGGAGCTAGCTGGTTGTCTTTCTAGCTAGCTAAAATCTCTTGTTAGTTAACTACTTTTATTTGTGAGCTAACTATTTTTCTTTGGGAGCTAACTACTTTTTTGCAGATAGATGAAAGAGCTAGCTACTCTTGGGCGGTGGCTTCCTCAAGCCATAAAAATTCAAATCTAGTTAGCTAAAAAGCTAACTATTCTTCTCTTGATGGCATTTTTTTTCTCCAAGCCATGTGGACTCTAAATCAAGTTAGCTAAGGAGCTAACTACCTCTCTCTTCATGGGCATGTGGATGCAAGACTTAGTTAGCTAAGGAGCTAACTACTTTATAGCTTCTTTATCTTGGCCGTATGAATCTATGCTCAAGTTAGCTAAAGAGCTAACTTCCTCTCTCTTCAAGCCATGTGGATGAATGCTTGAGTTAGCTAAGAAGCTAACTACTTTATGGGTCTCCTCTCTCTTGGCCTCATGATTCCTTGTTTGAGTTAGCTAAGGAGCTAACTACTTTTTTCTTGGGGAGAACTTCAAGCCGTGTGGATGCAAGACTTAGTTAGCTAAGGAGCTAACTACTTTTTCTTATGGCTGATCTTTTCCCTCATGCCATGGAGGATTTCAAAATAGCTAACTGGATTTTCCTTTTAGCTAGCTTATCGTATCTTGTTCTTCTTCATGGCCGAGTGTTTTCAAGGGACAACTAACTGGAATTAATTCCAGCCAGCTACCTCTTCTCTTTGCAAGCTTGGGCGTGCTCTCTCTCTCTTCTTAATTTCTATTTTCAGTTATACTAACTTTTGATCTCTTGGATTATGGCAGAGATCTTCCTTCCTCAAATGGATTCAGTGCTTTCAATGCTCAAGGGAAATAATCTCAATGGTTATATTTTCTTTCTGTTTTACTTTCCATTTATTTCAAATGAGTCTAACAGATATCTTTGATGTTGAAATGCTTTAAATAGCTGAGATTAGAAGGACAAAATGACGAATCTAAGAACGAAAAAGAAGAGAAAGAAATCCAAGAAGATAAAGTATTTATTGCATATTTTTCTGAGTGATTGAAAGCAAGTTCCTGTGCATTGAAATTAAGAAATCAAAAAGATCATTCATTGCTCAAGTCGTCCAGATCCATTAAAGTCCTCAAGCATTCAAAGCTTCAGCTACTTCAGAGATCTACATTTATTGCTAAAGATTTGCTACAAAAGTTGTAAAGTATTACTTTGAATATTTGCTCATTTTAGGAGCTGTTTGTTCTTATCTATTCTGAACATTCTTGTAAAAGGATTAGATTTAACCCTTGGTTATTGTTTGGCTTCATGTGCCGTGAAACAAGAGGACTAGCCGGGTAAGGCTAGGGGTTTGGCTTCCTTGTGCCGTAAAACAAGAGGACTAGCTGGGTAAGGCTAGGGGTTGGCTACCTTGTGCCGTAAAAATAAGAGGACTAGCCGGGGAAGGCTAGGTTGTAATCATTGTGATACGATTGGAGTAAAATTTCCAAATGATTTTTGGGGAGTGGACGTAGGTGCTGAGTTTGGCACCGAACCATTATAAACTTTTTTGTGTTTGTGATTGCTTACATAATTTCTGTGAATTATTGTGTTCATTTCACTACACCGCTGTCGATTAAATTTTGATTAGTGATAAGCACATATCTGCACAAGTAATTAATTTTTAAAAAATCTAATTCACCTTCCCTCTTGGGTTGCTATATCTGGGCAACACAAAAGAATTAAGAAAAAAATAGAATAGAGAACTTCTTATTCTTTGTGGCCATAATTTTAGCTGATTTCTTTCCGCCACTCCCAAGCTATGAAACACAAAGAGAAACATCAGAACAGATCATTCTACACACACATAAAAATAGACTTTTTTTTAATAGAAAAGAGCAGCAATTATTCAGATAATATAATAAAGTTCATCAAATGCAAGAAAAAGCAGTTGATACAGGAAACAAAGTGAAAAAAATTTAAAGAGTAAAATCAGAAAAGATGGAACTTACCTGGGATTTTGTTGCTCGCTGGTAACGATCGGAAAGATCTGGCAACTCCCTTAGGTCTGACGAAGTCACGAAGGTGAGTAGCGGAGGCTGGGAGGCGGGAGCTAGGGTTGAGACAAAGTGAAAAAAATTTAAAGATCAAAATCAGAAAAAATGAAACTTACTTGGGATTTCATTGCTCATCGGTGATGATCGAAAAGATCTGGCAGCTCCCTTAGGCCCGACGAAGTCACGAAGGCGAGCGGCGATGATGAAGTCATGAAAGCGAGCAGCGGAGGCTGGGAAGCGAGAGCTAGGGTTGAGACTTGAGGCGAACAAAGTGAAGGAATGGTAGCTCCCCTAGGTCCGACGAAGTCACGAAGACGAGCGACGGAGGCTGGGAGGCGGGAGCTAGGGTTGAGACTTGACTCTTAAGGGTGAGCGGGTGATGGGGCGAGCGGATGCGAAGCGAAAGAATTGAGGATATAGCAAGCGGGTTTGGGTTATTCGGGTTTGGGTTGCAGTCAACCCGAACCCGAACTGCAACCCGAACCCGGACCGATTATAAATCGGTCCGGTTTAAACCACGATATTTCGGGTTCGGGTTGGGCAAAGGTGGGTTTGAGTACCGCTCCAATTCGGGTTCCGCAGGCCGGGTTCAGGTTGAACTCGGCCCAAGTTGCACCCCTAGTTTAGACACATTGTTCATATAATAAGTTGATATGAACGGTGACACATAAATATTATTGTGGAACATCACACAAGAGAATTTTTGCTCTTGTAGATGGTGCATATTTTCAATTAATGGAGAGAAAAATTTTAATTTTTAATATTTTTGATAATGTGATTATTAAAAATATTAAAAATAAATAGTAAATTTGATTTATTAGATATTTAAAATTAATAATATCTGAAATTATTAAATATGATTTGATAATTTAGATATTATTATATTTAATTTAGATATTATTTGTAAATTAGTTGTAAATAAGAAAACAACTTTTTTCTTGATATGATCAAGGAGTTGATGTACATGTGTAGAAAATTGTTCTTATAAGGTTAAAATGGGTTGTGACATATAAAGGTTATCTAAATTAAATTAATTTAAAAATAAATTAAATAATTTTTTTCTTTTCATTTAAAGCCTATAAATAGGGTATAAGATGGACTTTCAAAGAGCATGACATAACGAAAGAAAAGTTTTTCTCTTCTTTTTCTCTCTTATGTGCGCTAACTCTTTTATGAGAAATAGAGAAAAATAAGAGTGAGCCCACTCTTATAATTCGATACTGATCATGAGAAATGTGAGGAAGGCTTTGGTTTCATTTTTATTTTTTACGTATTTTATGATGTACCTTGGCTCGTAAACTCTACCATGGGACTCTTCTCTAAAGCTTCGAATTTGGTAGTATGATGCATATGCTCCTTCGAGATCTCAACACATCGGTATATTTTATACGTAAAAAAATTATATGATAAATTTTCTTTTGATATGATGATATTAATTTTATGCATAAATGATCTGCATGTTTCTGCTGCGCATATATATATATATAATTTTTTTTTCATACCAATATTTTCATCAAAAGTTTAATTAGATTTGAAAATAATTTTGAAATAGAATTGCTGTGATGAGGAATTTCAAACTTTCATATGGATTTTTAAAGTGGTCAAATAATGTTCTTTCTTCTTTAATTAATAATATCCAACGATGAAACTTGACCATTATGTTTCTTCAAAGCATCCATGTGTAGTGTTTCCTAAAGTTTAAGCCTGCACGGATTTGGACAAATCAAATCGGAACAAGGAAACAGAAAACAATACTACGGCAACTCAGAGAGAGAGAGAGAGAGAGAGGGGGAGCGTTTAGGATGCTTTGCACCATTCGCCTTGCTTCATTATGTGGAAAATTTCACAATATCAATTCAGAGGGAGCTAGCAGAAGATAACACACCAGCATTTGAATTTTTGAGTTACACATCGCACCTTAGACGCTAGACCAGCTAGCGATCCCTAGAGATCTTTGGTGAAAATCCCAAAATGGTTCATAATTGATAATAGTGATGTATCAAAAACTTTTGATCACTCCGTCGAGTAAATTTAAACTACACTGAAAGAACATGCCGATGCTAAACAACTGCTGAGACCTTAATATAAGATACTGAGATCAGAACAAAGATGAGGCATGAGGTGATTCTTACTTCAAACCATTCATCTTCATTGAGAATGCTGTGTCAAGGAAGTCCTCCATGGCTTTGAAGGAAGAACCCTTGAGCTCTCCATCCCCCTTCAGTGCTCCTGTCATCTTCTCTCTGATCTCACCCGCCTTCCTCCTCATCTCCCTTCCTCTCTCGGTCCCTCCCATCACCAACTCAATGACCTCCTTAACACCCTTCCATCCACTCTTCAATGCATCGGGCCCCCTCCCTCTTGCGACTTCCACGCAGACCCCCATCTCCTCCTCCATCATCGTCGAATTGAACAGCTGATCACCTAACAGCGGCCACCCGATGATCGGCACGCCTTGGCTCAAGCTCTCGAGCACTGAATTCCAACCACAGTGGCTCAGAAAAGCACCTGTCGATGTATGTGATAGAATTTCAGGCTGCGGTGCCCATCCACGCACCAAGAAGCCCTGCTGCTTCTCTGTAACCCCTTCTTCGAACCCTTCTGGTAACCACTCTGTTTCAGTATCTTCTCCCGCTTCGATCTCGGAGGGAGTCCTCATAACCCAGATGAATGGTTTCCCACTTGCCTCCAAACCCATTGCCAGTTCCATCATCTGCGAAGCTGGGATTGTGTTCTGGGAGCCAAATGACACATAGAGAACCGAAGCAGGTGCATTGGAATCCAAGAACTTCTTCCAGGTATCACTGGCACGACTAGAAGAAGGAAGACGGACTAATGGCCCGACGGACCAAACAGGAAGCCCGGAGCTCTTCCTCAAGAGTCTCGATCCTTCTCTCTCGAGCTCCTCGGCGGTGTTCAGAAGAAGCCCACAGGACTGGAAGGAGAGGCGTGTCTGCTGCCTAAGAAAAAGGGTCATCGGGTGCGGCGGATCACTCAAAATGACCGTGTTTGTAATATGAGAGTGCTGAATTTTTACTTCCGGGAGGTCCACCAATGGAACCTCATCACACGATTCAGGAAGCAGAGGAGGATGCAACCAAAGCGAGAAGACGATGGCCGAGGCGTAAGCTCCAGAGGTAACAAACGCAGAGTGAAACACTCCGAGCTTCTTCGCGCTCTCCACAGTCCAACCCAAAAACACGTCGGCGATGATGCAGAGATGGTCGTGCCCCTGCTGCCGAATTATGCTCGAGACGAGGTGCTCGAAGGAGGGACGGAGCGTCTCGGTGGCTTTGAAGAAGGTGGTGAAGTGTTGGACGGGCAAGGAATCGGTGTTCTCGGAGTCTGGAGGGAGACCATGGTCGGAGCTGGAGAAGGGGAGCTCAACGAGATGGATGGCAGAGTTTGGAGGAAGAGATGATTGAAGCTTGGGGATGTTGAGAGGAGTGCTTACAATTGTGATGGTGAAACGCTTCCTTTGCTCCATCACCCTTGCCAAGTTGAGAAAAGGGATGAGATGGCCTTGGGCCATGAACGGGAACAAGATCAGATGCCCACCCTCCATGGCTTAACTTCGTAAGAGAGGAAGGACAAAATTTTGCGCCGAAGAGAGAAGGGAGAAACAAAACAATGATAGGCTCATATATGTAGGATCTTTGAGGATTTTCTGGAAGTCGTTCGTCTGCTTGGCATATCATCGGCCCTTCGAATTTTAAAGCACCATGTGCTCCTCTGCTTTGAGGCCGGGACAGGTAGGAAAAATAAGATCTGCCGTTGGCTTCATTATAGCATCCAAGGGGTTATAATTAAGCAGCGTTCCTCACTCTAATGCAAATGGAAATGGAATTTAGCATGTAGCTTGAACTAGATGCCGTATGTAATTTAAGATGCAGGCTAGAGTTAATGCTTATCCACCGTGTGTCACTGCTTCCATCTAGACGATCAGGCAACTTATTCTTTTATTAGCATTTAGGTTTGAAGCCTATCAGGCTATATGGAATTTAAGAGGCCAGCTAGGATGCTATTCCTTCCATCTAGAAGATCAGGCATCTCACTTTGAAACCCAGCTATTTTGAATTAGCAGACGTAACATTGAAGTCCTTGCCCAAAAATAAAGTTATTTGGTGCCTTTTAGTCTATATGAGACATGAATTAGTTTTATTTTGATAATATTTATAACAACATAGAATTGCATCCAAAATAATATGTTAAAAAATATTATTTAAATATCTTAGTTTTATAAAAATAGTTAAAATTTATTTAATATATATTTGATATAAGATTAAATATGTGCTAGCATATGATTTTATAATAATACTCTTAATCGAGATAATAATGAAGACAGAATAAATTTTTAATTTTTTTTAAAAGGAAAGATTGATATTCTTTTGCTACAATATGATTGCATAAGTTAAAAAAATTATTTCGTTAATTATTTGACTTCCTCCAACCTGATAGCTATTGTGCTTCTACTGGTCATTCTAAATGTAATATCTTAATTATAAATTTATAATTAATTAAGGGTCTAACATAGGGGTGGCAATCATGCCGTGTTGTGTCGTATCCAGGTCGTGTCATGTTTTGGTCGGATTAAAAACATATCAACCCAAACATGATCTGTGAGTTAAACGGGTTAGATAATTTGGACACGAACACGATCTGACTCAAAACACGATTAACCTGACACGACCTGTGACCCGATAGGGCGGAAGAAATAAAACCCGCATGAGATTTTATAATGGGAAATGAGCCGGCGAAAGGAGGGCAGAGTCGAAGAGTGCGGTGGTGCGAATAAAAAATTATCGTCATTTAAACTCTCTAAAATATCATTAAACAGTTATTATTAGTATTTTATCATTTATAACGTAATTGCTGAAGGAAGTTTCTCGGGAAAAAAGAGTTGCTTTTATTTTTCATTTTCTTTTCGTTAAAAGGGATCGTGATATTTGGACTCAACCGTCACAAAAGTTGCTCCCAAGACGTAGATTAGGTCAAATGGTTGCATTGCTTGTTTGATCAATCTAATCATATTAAAATATATAATTTATATAATCTAAATTTTGACTATTTAATCAGCTTCGTTTGGTGGAACCGTCAGTTTCGTTTATTTGATCTAGAGGCCATGGGTAGCGGTGACGGACGGATCATGGCGGCGTACGTGCGGGCGAAGTGGGTGACGAGTTTGGGTCAAAACAGGTCAGATGGGTTCATATCAATCCGATTAAATACATGGGTCAATTTGGATCAATTCGGGTTAAGCGGTTGAACCGGAACATGATCCATTTAAATTTCGTATTGACGGGTCGTGTCATACACAAGTTTGTACCCAAAAAATAGTCAATCTAAACCTATTTAATTTATATCGTGTTCGTATTCAGTTATCATATCGTGTCAAAAATTATCACTCCTAGTCTAACGTAGAGTAAAGAAAACTCTAGCTCATTTGGCATCCAACCACGATCCTTAATATCTGTCACCATTTATTAATGAAGAACAGCTTGTGTCTCGTTATATTCAATATCACAGCAGGACGTAATTTCTTGGCGGCGCTCATCAACTTTTCAGCCCCCAAACCCTTTGGGCGGAGTTCCCAAGTCCTTCGTATCGTCAGCCTTATCTCCTCTGTGCTTTGTCACCTTCCTTCCTTTCTCCGTTCCCAGCGCGCTCAAGTTATTTAATTGATTCCCTTGGAAGGCCAACCAACTCCATTTGAAACCTTGAATTATTCTAGAAGAAAATTTGATAACTGTAACAAAGTAGATATAGAACGAAACCAACTCGCCGCTTGCGGTTGCATTGGAGTGTGTGCCTCCCTTTGTATGCTCCTTTGCCCCTGTAACATTTAAGGAGTCCCTTTTTTTTTTTTTTTTTTTTTTAATCGGTATTGTTTTGCATCGATTTTTTTTATTTATCATGATAAAATAAAAATATTATTTAAAATAACATTTTTTAAAAGTTTATTTTAAATGATATTTTTAGAATACATTTTTTTTTAATTCACGTAAAATTTTAGTTTACATAAAGAAATAGTGCTCCTTAAAAACGTCACTTTCAAATGGCACTTTTAAGAAGCGTCACTTGAAATGATATTTTTAAAATAGCATTTTCATCTTATGGGTAAAAAAAACACCACTTCAAGTGGTACCTTTTCTTTTAACATCACTTTAAAAACATTTTCTTCTGCATCCATTATGTTTTGACATCGATTTAAAAAATAGCTCAATATTTTTAAGTGCTAAGGAAAAATTTTTCTCTAGAAAAATCTACAAGATCAGTGCAGACAAATTCTCTGAAAAAGCTTACACGTCTTCAAATCATGAGAAAATCTATGCGCAGATAAATGGATGAAAGGCCATAAAAAATTATGAAAGTATCTTTCTTATTTATTATTTAATTTTATATTAATTATATATTAAAAACTTTTAAATGCTTACATAAGATTAAAAAGTTTAAATATTATTTTTTTTATTTTCTTTGATGAATTCCTAAGTTATTGCATTATAACCACTTGTTATGCCTTAAATCTTAATATGGATTTACAATGCGATAATTCATTGGCATACTCCATAGCATAAAATGTTGAAAAAATATTTTGGTGTTTGTAAAAAATTCTTTCTTAAAAATTGCTAAAAATATATTCTAAAAATTTAAATACATAAAAAAATTAAAATAAAAAGGAGATAAGAATCGAGTCTGAACCGAAGCGTGTTAGACACTGCCTTAAAGGCTAGTTTTCGTCCCTTCGTGCAGATTATTGGCGATCTATCCCCAAGATATAATGATCCAACTCGATCCGAACCTCCTACTACGAGCACGGTCGTATGGAAGTATAACCCAATGACTTCTTTAGATATTCAAATAAAAAAATGAGTAAATATAAAATAATAAGAAAATAAATTTAAAAAGAAAAGAGGTGAAAAAGCTCTTTGTCTTTTCTCTAGCAAGCTTTAGATTGAGACATAGGCACTGATTCCTTGCAGTGAAATCTCAATATCATGGTGTCACATCAAGTAGCATAGAGAAACTCCAATGTAGCCAGAGAAGAGTCCTTTCTCGCTCTCTTTCTCTCTTGCCAAGAGGTGAACCAGGATTTGAAGACTAGAGATGGGCACAGCCCGACCCAGTATATCACAAGCTGGGCCATGCTTGGCATGGCCTAGTAGCTACAGTACTGAGCCATGCCGGGCTTAAAAAATTTGGCCCACGGATCAAGCCCGGTACGACCCATTAGGGCCAGTCCAGCACGGCCCGTGTGCCAACCCAGCACGGCCCACAAGGGCTTAGGCCATGCCGGCCCACAAGGGCCTGATCCCTTAAAAAAAATTTTATGTAAAAAAATAAATTTTTAATAAATTAAAAATTTATTAAAAATAAAGAATTTATTAATATGAAGCCATCTTAATGATGGAGGGTTTGGCATAGACCCCTACCAGTTTATTAATTTAAAATCAAAATGATAGATGAAGGGAAGGGGCTAGGCCTGACCTTCAGAATATAATAAGAAAGAAGAAAAAATAGAGATGACTCACTTTAACAATTAAAAAAATAAAAATAGTGATGACTCACTCATCAGTAGTATTTGTATCATCATCATCTTCGTTGGTTAAGTCTTGTTCATCTTTATCTTGAAGCCTCACCTCAGCATCCAACCAATCTTTAAAGCAGAGAAGCATCTTAACCGTATCGCTAGTTATCCTACTTCTCTTTTCATCCCAAATACGTCGACCTGCACTGAAAGCGGATTTCGATGCTACTATGGACATCGGCACAGCTAAAATATCGCGTACAATGGCAGACATAATAGGATATTGATTTCTAACACTCTTCCACCAAACTAATACATCTAGATTTTCTATTTGATTTTCATCTAATGCAGATTGAAGATTATTTCATAAATAAAATTCTAGTTCACTACTTAAAGATGAAGAAGATGAAGCATGCGTGTGTCTTCTTTATGCAATGAATGAAAAAATAGATGACGAACGAGAACTAGAAGAAGAAGCAGAACTTTGTGCAGGCATTCTAGATCCATAAAATTTTTTATCATATAAAGCATAAATATCATTAAGAAGTCGTGTTACCTCTTTTTTAGTAGGTTCAGGATCTTTAATTATGTTTTCACTATATGCATCAATTAAAATTAGTACGCCACTTAATTTAACTCTAGGATCAAAAATAGCAGCTAAGTTATGCAAAGGATATATCTTGTTTCAATATTCATTCCATTTAGTTTTCATTTGATGTATACTAGGCATTAAAATATCATCATATCTATGTTCAATAAATTTTTTACTAATTCTATATGTTTGTTGTAAAAATGAACAAGAAGTTGAATAATAAATACTAGAAAGAACATTTATAGCATTATAAAAACTAACCAAAAATCTTTCAAAATTTTATCATTACTCCAATCAGTGTCAGTTAATGTAAATCCTATTCCATGATCATTAATATATGCACTTAATAAGTTTTTATATGGATATGCATCATGGATCATGCTATAAGTACTATTCCAACGAGTAATTACATCAAGTTTAAATTTTTTAAAATGTTTACCATGATCTATATATAATTGTTTAAATTCTTGAAGTCTTGCTCTTGAAGCATGAGTTAAAGAAATTGCATTTCTAATTTTTAAAATAACATCTTGAATTATGTCCATGCCAGTTTGAACAAAAATATTTAATATATGATATGCACATCTAATATGCAATAATTATCCATTTAAAATGGGATGCAAAGAGTCATTTAATAATGCAACAGCAGAATTATTATTAGATGCATTATCAAAAGTAATAGACATTGTTTTAATAATTAATATTATAAGTATGCAGTTTGATAAATAGCATTTGAAATTTGTTGCCTCGAATGCGAAAAATCAAAAACACGAAAAGCAAAAATTTGTTTATTTAGTTACCAATTATTATTAATATAATAAGCAGTAATAGCAATAAAATAATTGCTACTTACATATGCTGACCAAATATAAGAAGTTAAAGAAACTCTAGCATTTAAAAGAAAGAGCATTTCAATTAAACTTTGTTTTATTATTAAAAAGTTTATCATTGCTACTTTCTAAATATACGCCTACTAGTTCTTCTATAAGCAGGTTGTAGGGCTAATTAAACATATTCTTGAAAATTATAAGATTCACATAAACTAAAAGGTAATTTATCCTGAATATCCATCTTACAAGTAATTTTCTTTGATTTTCATGATTATATGCAAAAGTACCTACAAGTGATCCCCTTGTATATTAAAGGTACTTTGCAGATGGAATCATGCATCATATGAGTCTCTTGATGTCTTTTTAAATGCCCTGTTTCCCCACTACTACTACAACTATAAAGTTTGTATATTTTTTACATTTTGCTTTCAATATTTCATCAATCACAATTCTATCAAAATCATTCCAAACATCACTAGTCCTCTTACGAAAAGAGGTTTGACCTTCACTCGGTTCACTAGTTCTAGAGGGATCTTGGGAATTAGTTTCCTCTCCCTCAGAAATAGGGAGCATGCCAAAATGACTTTCGTCATAAGATGTCATATCTAAAATTTTAAATTAATGAATGCAAAAAAATAAAAACTAACCACAAGGAGGAATTGAGAAGAGGAACAGAAGTGGAGGCATGAAGCCGAGATTTGTGAGCTTCGTCTTGTGCTCTCGCCTCTCAACAAGAAGTGATCTTCTTTCTCTTATGCTTCTAAACAAGAACCTCCTCTTGTGTAGCACTTGAACACTTGCTAGAACACTTGCAATCTAAAAATTAAATTGCTAGAGCACAAGAAATATTAGTAAGAAGAAAAGAAGAGTTGGTTTAATATGGTGAGAATGAGAAAGGAATATGGTATTTATAAGATAAAATTTTTTCAAATACTCATATTTCTAGCTGTTTTATGGCTGTTGAGGGGGTTAAAATGGTAAAAGCCCCCCAACTAACCATTTCTAGCCGTTTCTAATGGCTAATTAGGCCGTGCCCAGGCCTGGCCCATGGTGGGCCATGCTTGGCACTGCCCAGTTACGGCCGTTAGGGGTCATGCCAGGCATGGCACAATCTGAGCTATGTCAGGCATGGCCTAAGATTTACCGTGCATGGCATGGCCCTTGCTGTGCCCAGTATGGCCCAACCCAAAATGGGCTACGGGCTATGCTGGGTGGTCAATTTTTTTTACAGGCCATGCCAAGCATGACCTAAATTTTTTTAGGCCCAGCAGGCCTGAGCCGTGTTGTGCCAAGCACAGCTCAGTGCCCATCTCTATTGAAGACATATTATCCATTTATTTATTTATTTAAACCCATGAACGAGCATTTGCAGAATGCTCGTTATGTGAGCATTCATGCAACGCTCGCCAGAGCGTTTCACCACTCACGAGCATTCCGCTCGCGTGAGTCACGAATGTATGCGAGCAGAATGCTTGTGGGCGTTCCCCTAATTTTTTTCCTTTTAAAACTTTTTACCAAAAATCCATCATAAAAGTTTTAAAATTAAAAAAATAAATTAATATAACATAAAATTTAGAGCATCTTATACTGCGCAATAGGTAAGGTGTCCTATGGACTTGAACCTCACTTAGTATTGATTATATACATCTGAAGGAAGCATAGTGGATTAAACCTTGAATTAGGTCTTTGACCAGACTTCTACTAATCACACACACAGTATGAATCAATTGGGTTTATGCGGTCAGCGCATATTAAAGGCCTTGCGCTTAGTACCTTAATTTTTTATGAGAATTCCTTAAGGTTAGCCCAAACCTTTAGTCATGGCCTAATATGACGATTCTCATATAGGTGAATCCACCAAGGGTCTTTGTGACTAATATCCTACGGATAACTATCTCAAATCCATTAAGAGTATAACTCAATCTTACATGGATTTACTTTGTCACTTTATAAGAGCACTCATCATAAGGATGGAATGAGAAATTTTTTTAAAAATTATGCTCTAACATGGCCTAATACGACGATTCTCGTATAGGTGAATCCTCCAAGGGTATTTGTGACTAATACCCTGCAGATAACCTACCTCGAATCAATTAAGAGTATACTTCAACCTTACACGGATTTATTTTGTCACTTTATTAGAGCACTTATAATAGGGATGGGATGAGAAATTTTTTAAAAAATTATGCTCTAACACGATTACTGAATCAGTTTCGTTTCTACCATAATGAACCTCTTTTATGGGATCTTCAATCACAGATATTGGGTATCCACTGCTGGTGACCAAATAATGGGCTTAAGCTCCATCCCCCTCGATGATTCTATAACTCAACTCCTACATAATTCCTTGGTTAATTGATCTGCCAAATTTTTCTCGGACTTGACAAATTCCAAGAAGATAACATTATTCCTTGATCAAATGGAAATCAACATCAAGAGCCCAGAAACTATAGGCCAATTGGTCAAAGGGCCCAAAAACTATTCTGTGAAATTCATGAGCACCTTGCACAGAGAATGACATCAAGGATAAATCAGACTAAGCACTCTGACAAATAAACTGCCCCTAGGCAAAACCTACAGCCCAATACAACCTAGGCTCAAACCCAGTTTGAAATAATTAATGCAGATTTGACTGATCTACTAAGAATAAATTTTGTCTTATCCATTCTACCAGTTTCTTTTCTTTTTTCTTCAATAGACGCTATCACTTCACAATCACACTTCTTATTGAAATTATTCGCCTAATCAGACCATCACAATTGGAGAACAACTTAATTTCTCGAGTGCACATATGCGATTTACGATTATACATCTCTAGTTTCTCATTCATGGTTAGCCAAGCATCTAACCCATTCATTATTTTGAATATTATATGATGTAATATGCATTCATCAGATATTTCATGAAACCATAACTTCAAAATATTATGTACATTTACCTCAATTATATGGAGTAACATGATAGTCATAAAGATTTTGTACTGATTTTTTTAAATATATTTTTATTTAATCATCAAATTATAGAACATGAAGATACCTATTACGAATAAAATGGCTTAAATTCAACAATCACTTTCTATATCATTTCATTGCACATTCTCTAAGAGGTGCTTCTAGACTAATAAATAATGGTGTAAGAAACATTCTCTTATGACTATATTTTGGATAATAAAAGTAATGAAAACATGATAAAAACAACAGAAGTTGCATGTGTCATGTAACTAGCAAGGATATCCAGGGACTATAATAAACAACATTTCCATTGTGGATCATTTCAAAAGATATTATGTTTCCATGGTATACGAGGACAGTTGATCTAAATGCAACTACTTGCAACCAGAAAAATTAAAGCAATGAACCATCTCACTGCTGTAATGAAACTCAGAAAGTGACACAATACATATAGTAAAACTAACATGTTTAGACACCTAAGATCAAACACCAATTCACCATCATTAACAAAATTTACAGAATTGATGCATAACTCTCATGTTGCAGCTCAATCAGGCAACCAATACAATGCAAGTTGAGGAGCAATCGGTCAGTTTTGTATCAGCTACATAAACACTTCTGCATGAATTTCTTTGTCATGCAAACATAATTTTTAGTTAAAAAATAAGAGGTTAGTTATGTCATATCCAAATTTAATATATATATATATATATTGAATGTTGTCAATTTCATGATATGCATTTTGTTTTGTTTAATAACAATTCATATAACAGTTGAGAACACCACAAAAGTTTAATTGCTCTGCAGTGTTCTTTAGTTCTGATAAATTGCAATTCATTGAATGTTTTAAGCTTACAGAAATAGAATATTGAAGTTCTAATTTAAAACAATATGATTGTGATAGAGATATGGTATAGAAATGGAACTAAAATCACTCAAAGTAAAAAGCTTATTTTATCTGTAGATATTTGCAAGCAAAAGTTATGGCTAAATGTAACAATATATTTATTAAAATATATATAGAAGCTATCTTTCAATTGCATGTCAAATCAAGAGTAGATAAGATCAACACTTTTCTTATTGTTTCAGTTTTTAACACGTAGCACTTGAATATTTGCAATGCTTTATGGATCAAGTTTGCTCAGCAACCAGCCATGTTCATATGATTGGTTATGAGTTTACCATATCTGAATCTTACCTGGGATCTAGAATGAGTAAATTGAGTTGAGCGATTCATGGTAGCTTGTCGTAGGATTTGCTATGGACTGAGGAAGCACTGCTTACAAAGCCTGCAAATTTAGGAGCACCTAACCAGTGCTTGTATAAACTCAAGTTTTAATTACACGACCATCAAATATGATGCAACCATAATTGCTTGGATAGGCTTGTCTCATGTAATCAAGCTTCTCTAACAAGGTCATCTGCAACAAATTTTACTTGGCTTCTTCAAATTTGGGAAATTCATGATAGTATTTCATCAAATAATGAAAAACTCATGAGAAAACTAGTCCTAAAATGTTAAAATAGTGACGAAAATTAGTGATGAAAATGTTCGTCACTAAATTATGACGGTTTAGTAACAAATTAGTGATAAAAAATTAAAATTAGTGATGGATTAGTTTTTCCATCACTAAGCTGTCACTAAATTAGTGACGGACTGTCACATCCGTTACTAATCCATCATAAATTAGTGACAAAAGAGCAATCCATCACTAAATTCGTGACGGATTAGTAACAGATATTTCTTCCGTCACTAATCCGTCGCAAATTAGTGACGGATGGAGCAATCCATCACTAATTTTTTGACGGATGGGGCAATCCGTCACTAACTTAGTGACCGATTGCTTTTCGTCACTAATCCATCATAAAAACAATCGTCACTAATTAGTGACCATCACTAATCCGTCAAAATTAGTGATGGATGAGAAATCAATCACTAAATTAGTGATGGATTGCCCTTCCATCACTAATTCGTCACTAATTAGTAATGAAAGAGCAATTCATCACTAAAATAGTGATGGATTGCTCCATCCGTCACTAATTTAGTGACGGATTGGCCTTCCGTCACTAATCAATCACTAATTTAGTGACGGAAGAGCAATCCGTCACTAATTTAGTGACGAATTTCTTCATCCATCACTAATTTAGTGATTTATTGCCCTTCCGTCATAAAATTAGTGACGGAAGAGCAATCCGTCACTAATTCCGTCACTAATTTAGTGATGAAAGAGTAATCCGTCCCTAATTTAGTGACGGATTTCTTCATCCATCATTAATTTAGTGACTTATTGCCCTTCCGTCATAAAATTAGTGACGGAAGAGCAATATGTCACTAAATTAGTGACGAAAGAGCAATCCGTCACTAAATTAGTGATGGAAGAGCAATTTGTCACTAAATTAGTGACGAATTGCCCCATCCGTCACTAATTTAGCAATGAAAGAGCAATCCATCACTAATTTAGTGACAGATTTCTTCATCCATCACTAATTTAGTGACATATTGCCCTTCCGTCACTAATCCATCACAAAATTAGTGACGGAAGAGCAATCCATCACTATATTAGTAACAAATTAGTGATGGATTACCCATCTGTCACTAAATTAATACTCTTAATTTTTTTTAAAAAAATTGTGATGAAAAAAGCTGCATCCCCACGTGCCCGTTATGTGCGCGTTCTCCCATACGTGTTCTAGCAAAAAAAATAGTAAAATAGTGATAAAAATTTTCGTCACTAAATTGTGATGGTTTAGTACAAAATAGTAACTAAAATTAAAATTAGTGATAGATTACTTTATTCGTCACTAAACCATCACTAAATTAGTGACGAAAAAACCAATCCGTTACTAATTTAGTGATGGACAAGTTAATCCATCACTAATTTAGTGATGGATTGTCCTTCCATCACTAATCCGTCACAAAAATAATGACGGAAGAGCAATCCATCACTGATTTAGTGATGGATTGCTCCATCCGTCACTAATTTAGTGACAGACAAGGTCATCCATCACTAATTTAGTGACGGATTGGTTTTCCGTCACTAAATTAGTAACGGATTGCTCTTCCATCATTAATCCGTCATCAAATTAGTGACGGAAGAGCAATCCGTCACTATATTAGTGACGGATTGCCCTTCCGTCACTAAATTTATACTTTTAATTTTTTTAAAAAATTGTGACGAAAAAGCCTCATTCGTACGTGCCCGTTACATGCGCCGCCTCCCATGCGCATTCCAGTCACCATTACAAGAAAATAGTAAAATAGTGACAAAAATTTTTATCACTAAATTTTGATGGTTTAGTAATGAAATAGTGACTAAAATTAAAATTAGTGACAGATTACTCTATTCGTCACTAATTGTCACTAAATTAGTGACGAACAAACCAATTCATCACTAATTTAGTGACGGAAAAGGTCATCCATTACACCAGTCATTTGCTTACTGTTTCTGTCCATTCACAGTACTTTGTTCTAGCTGAAATCAAGTTGAATGATTGATAAGTTAATCCATTACACCAGTCATTTGCTTACTGTTTCTGTCTGAATGATGCATTTTTTGTCTGAATACTTAATTATTGCATCAAAATCTGTCATATTGCAATTACTGCTATTACAACAACTATTATTATGTATTATTATTTTGTCGTCATCATCATCATTGCCATCATCTTTATTATTAATTTATGGGAGATAATTTTAGGATATGTGAAATTTGATTGCCCTACTATTAAATTGCAATCAAATAAGTGGTTTTTCAAGATCATCTAGAATCAATGTTTGCATGAGAGATGGCGAGCGCTTGACAGAAAAGCACAATATTTATCATTTATTGGAGCATGCCAAGCAAGAAAATGTTTACATGTGCAGCAGATTAAGGTAGTTCTAAGTTCGAAGTATTTAGAGTTTGAAATTGAAGAGAACAAGCAAATTAAAAAAAAAATCATCAGGTTGTTGCTATATACCTTTTCAGTCAAATCCAGTGCTCCACTAATTATTGTTGTCTCATCATGGGTGAGCTCGCCACCTTTACCAGCCTAACATGTTCAAAGCTATGTAAGTATAGCACAATGAACACAGAAAATTTATTCCAATTTCTGTCATTGTGGATATCTGCCCTAGTGACCATCTGAAGAATGACACTTCCATAAGAAAGTTGATGTACCTTTTTTTTTTTTTTTTGGTACAAGCGGGTGATCATACTAATCTAGGATAAGTTAAACCCGAGATATCCGAATACAAAATATGTGACAGGATGAGAGGACAAGGGTCACCGAACATCCAACTCCAGAACCCTGAATGATAGGCCATCCTGGCGGCAATCCAATCAGCCGCAGAGTTGGCCTCCCTGTAGATATGACGAATCTGGACGCTGGTAGCTCCCTGAAGGAGATAATGGATGTCGCTGATCAAAGGTATGGTTGGCAGGTGGACATTGGACTCCTGACGGATCCAGCTAATAACTGTAGCTGAGTCTCCCTCTATAATAAGCTTCGTAGTACCCAGGCTCCGAAGGGCGTGAGAAATACCGGCCCAAGCCGCATATAGCTCAGCAAGGGAACAAAAGAATCCAGAGTCCCAAAGCCACCGGCCGCAAGCAACGACCCCTTCGGCCTCCGAATCACAAAAGCAGATCCCGCACATCTTTCACGAATACTTGCATCAAAATTAATTTTGACAAAGTCTGAAGGAGGAGGCTCCCAAAAGATAATACTTTGCTATGAATAGAAACAAGAGCTTTTAACTGAGCACGTCTAAAAAGTGCAGATTCAATATGTCCGAGTGCACAATCTAGAAGCTGGGACCACATAAACAGGTTAGAAACAACTAAATAGGTGCTGCCAGTTAACGAAAAAATAGAATATAATATTTAGCATCCTTTCCGAAGATTGGCATTGGTAAAGAGAAAAGCAGCACAGATAAAGCATTATACATCAGCAATAAAAGAATACACAGTAGCGGCATTATACGCTATAATGTTCTCAATATTATAAAATATCCAATAATAACATTGAAAAGTTGAAAAGTTCTCTGCTGAAGAGTAAAAGGCAAAATAGATGGTAATAAAATTCAACTTGAGGGCCAAGCCACTACCCAGACCTACAATCATTAGCCAAACTACTGGCGGAGGCCCTTAATTTTGCAAAAAATACTTGAAATAAGCTACCGCTATCATAGAAACATACATAAGAAAAAGTAATAACCATCAATAAAAGGATAATATTATAGAATTCAATAAGTGATGAAAAGAAAATGGCTTTTTGGTAAAACAGGTTTACAAGCTGCGTTTCAGCTCATAAGAACCACAAATTAGACTAGTAAGTAATACATACGAGGACCAGGATTAATTACTAAGTAACAAAGAGGTGGAAATAAAGTACTTATAGGGTGCAAAATATCACGTAAAGGAACCATGAATTGATTAACAATTAGAGAAACTGGTGCAAAAAAGACAAGTCATGAACTTTCTTCGTAAGTGAATTATTATTTATATCAACATACACTCACCACACATTTTAACGATTTATGATCACTCAAATTACTTGAAAGTAAACTGAAGGTGTTCATCTTGAAAGATAGAAAAAAAAAAGAACAAAGGAAATCAGTTAAATATAAAATAAAAAGTAAAAGATTTACTTAGTACTGCTTTATATAGCCAGTACTGTTTGAAACAAATTATAACATGAATGTATGATTCTCTTGCATGTAGAAATTACCTTCCCAATAGGATAAGCTACCGGATAACATATGAACATCACAATGCACACAAGCCATACAAGATTAGCGCCCACAGCTAAACCATATCTCGTGCATATGGCTTGCGGAATAACCTGAACCACTTAAAACAAAATTGGTATATTTTTCTTAATCTTATTGATTTGGCATTGACAAAAATCAAGTGAAGCATCATTAAAGCATTATCAATTTGGAAGAATGTACCTCTCCAAAAGCTAGAACAAATGTAACAGACAAGATAATGGCCACAACAGGATGAAATATCTGATCAAGAAATATAGGAAGAGCCTGCACGATGGTATGACTAATGTGAAATAAACAGAAGAAAGTAAAAGAAACAGAGTTGATAAAAGAGTAAC